>SKCR01026132.1:0-63613 GCA_019454045.1 Zanthoxylum bungeanum | reverse complement strand
ATATTTGACTAATATCATAAATATATATGTATTTGATATTTAATGTAAATATAATACATATATTTAATATATTTGTATTTAAATAATTATTTAATTGACATGAGTCCAACCACACCAGAGACATTACATGATGCAGCTAACAACTTAGAGGAACCCATGCAGTTGCCAACAGGTCCAATCACACGCCAAAGAGCAAAGAAGATTAGAGAGGCCTTTGCGGGACTAGCTCAGAGCTATGTGACCAGTTGCAGCAACCAAGTCAAGTGCACCCCATAGACACATATGGGCATAACCAGAGAGGTCCCCAAGCTATTTCATTTGACCCAGATCAGCTCAGACTGAAGCATAGCAGAGCAGCTTCAGCACCAGCACCCTTTTGACCCAATTTGACCTATTTTGGGACTATGTTGAATTCGGCCAAATGGGGGCATTTTTGTCATTTGTGCTCGACATGTTGACTTAATTTATGATGTAATTAGCATGGTTGACTATGCCATTAGGCTTAATTATGCTTAGATCTCTACTTAGCCAGAAGCACATCAATTTACTATAGCATGTAAGCACCTTAATTAGCTTAAGTGAGATTAGCTTCTAATCTTTGTTTTAAGTTTATTTAGGTGCAAAAGGACCTTAATGGTCGTGGTTGAGGTGCTTGACTTAGGGCTTTTGGTAATTTTAGCTCTAGGGTCATTTTAGCCTTTTTACTCTTTTGTAACCCTTATTATATGACTTTTCTTTGTATTTTTGGAGAAAAAAAACGTAATATAGAGAATTTTGAAAGAAAGAAAAGCTTGAGCTTTCCATGGCTATGGCCAAAACCTTGTTGAGGGAGGGATTCCCCTTTTCAAGTTCAAATTGACTTATCTAAGCTTGGCAACTTAGTGGCGTATCCATTGCTAGCAAAATACAATCTGATTTCATGCTTGTGGTTATCATGGACGTGAGTTTCATGGTGGTTAGGGGCTGATCTTGGTTGGGTTTTGTTCCTAAAAAATCAGTATTCAAAGTTCTTGGGGTTTTGAGAAAGATGCTTGGGGTTTGCTTGGTTTCTAACCCAAGTGAGTTCTTGTCATTTAGTATCAGAGCTTAGGGTTCAGAGGTCTGATTTCCTATCCTTTGTGTTGTTTAATCTTGTATTCATCTTTGTTCTTTGTTGATTTAATTTCGGCATCAAGGTTTTACTTCCACCTTGATTCGGCCATTGTTGGATCTTGTTGTTTCTTGTTGTTTCTTGCAGATTTGTAATCCTTGTTGCATGAATAACAATCTGTCCTTTAGTAGTTTGTGCTAATTTTGAGTATTTCTTTGAGTTAAGCTTTGGCTACTTAGGTCAAAATTGGGGCTTTTGTGTTCTTTGCTTGAATCAAGTGTTTAGTTGTTAATTGTAAGTTACTAGGACGTGTTTAACATTGTTATTAAGTTATTAGTTTCAAAAAAAAAAATATTTAAAAAAAAAAGAGGAAAAAAAAAAGAAAAGAAAAGAAAAGAGTGAGACAAAAACAATAGCGAGTGATCACAAGATTGGCTAAGTGTCACATTGAGTGCTTGCTTGTTTGTTTGCGCATTTAGCTAACTTGTCTTTTTTCTTATTCCGTGCACTCTAGCTTAAGTCTCTTTGATTGAGTCTTCGTGATTACTATTCTTATTCGCATTATTCCACCTGCACTATATACATTATTGGTTCTTTGTGTTTCTGCTAGCTTGTGGACTACACCTTAGTTGACCATTCTGGGAATTGAGTTGATTTGTAATTGAATTGAGGAAGAACTCAAGAGTGGTAAAAGGTAGTGATTGTGAGCACAGTATCGGGTAAAAGCCAATAGAGTGCAAACACGAGTGGAGTGATATCATTCGGTGTAAACACGTGAGATTGTGAGGATTTACATATTTGTTTTGCTTTTTATTATTTCTAATCTATTTGTTTAGTGTTGAGATGGCAGGTCCTTGTTTAACCATTGATGATAAGATCGAGGTTTTGGATACTTTCAAATGTGATGTCCAAGATATTATGAGTGATTATAGAAGATCTTATGAGAAATGGAAAAAGACTTGGAAGGTAACTAAATATGCAGTGAATGAAGAGATTACTCAACAACCAAAAGCTATTGAAGTTGTGTGTAATGAAGTGAGAAGCATTTGTGATGTTGAGTGCATAGCGAATGAAAACACTTTTGAGGCCTTGAATGTTGTGAATTGTGTTATAAGTGACATGGTGAGTGAAAATGCTTGTGAGACCGTGAGCATTGAGGGAGTAAACACTTGTGAGGTAGTGTGCTTTGAGGTTGAAAAACATAGTGAAGCTGAGCAGGTGTGTGAGGAGGTCTTTGCAAGTATGGTTGAGATAGTGGCCATGAGTGATGATGAAGCTGTGAGAGCTGGTGAAAAGAAAGTAGATGTGTTAGTGAAGTTTTTCCATAACATTTTCTCTATTGTTTATGCTTTTTCATCGCAGGTACAAGTGGTCAAATATGATTCTTTTATATTTCAATATCATCGTCCAATTGATTTTGTCATAACTATCTATGATCCGGGTTCGGATTCGAGGACGAATCCATTTCAAGAGAGGGAGAATGACATGATCCAAGGGACAACATTTGACATGAATGTAGTCACCCAAGGAACATTAGAGCCTTTGCAATTGCCAACAGGCCCAATCACACGCCAAAGAGCTAAGAAGATCACAGATGCAATAGCGGGGCCAGAGTTTGCATATAATAGATGCATTCATCCTTATAGTTTTTACTTGCCTTATGAGATTGATTATGATTCTAATTCTTTAACTCATATGGATTTATTATCTTTGATTGTTATTAAGCTTGGGAGTATGAATGATAATGGAACGGCAGAGTTGGTGAGAATAATAGGATTCCAACGCATTGTGTTTGACCCTGGCAATTGGGTGTGGCTTTATATGTAAGAGGAAAAGATCCAAGTTGCAACCAAGAGGAGATGGTCCATTTCAAGTCTTGGAGCGGATCAACGACAATACTTACAAGCTTGATCTTCCTGGTGAGTTTGGCGTTCCTGCAATGTTTAATGTTTCTGACTTATTTTATTTTTAATGCAGGTTCAGATTCGAGGTCGAATCCTTTTCAACAAGAAGGGAATGACATGAGTCCAACCACACCAGAGACATTACATGATGCAGCTAACAACTTGGAGGAACCCATGCAGTTGCCAACAGGTCCAATCACACGCCAAAGAGCAAAGAAGATTAGAGAGGCCTTTGCGGGACTAGCTCAGAGCTATGCGACCAGTTGCAGCAACCAAGTCAAGTGCACCCCATAGACACATATGGGCATAACCAGAGAGGTCCCCAAGCTATTTCATTTGAACCAGATCAGCTCAGACTGAAGCATAGCAGAACAGCTTCAGCACCAACACCCTTTTGACCCGATTTGACCTATTTTGGGACTATGTTGAATTCGGCCAAATGGGGGCATTTTTGTCATTTGTGCTCGACATGTTGACTTAATTTATGATGTAATTAGCATGGTTGACTATGCCATTAGGCTTAATTATGCTTAGATCTCTACTTAGCCGGAAGCACGTCAATTTACTATAGCATGTAAGCACCTTAATTAGCTTAAGTGAGATTAGCTTCTAATCTTTGTTTTAAGTTTATTTAGGTGCAAAAGGACCTTAATGGTCGTGGTTGAGGTGCTTGACTTAGGGCTTTTGGTAATTTTAGCTCTAGGGTCATTTTAGCCTTTTTACTCTTTTGTAACCCTTATTATATGACTCTTCTTTGTATTTTTGGAGAAAAAAACGTAATATAGAGAATTTTGAAAGAAAGAAAAGCTTGAGCTTTCCATGGCTATGGCCAAAACCTTGTTGAGGGAGGGATTCCCCTTTTCAAGTTCAAATTGACTTATCTAAGCTTGGCAACTTAGTGGTGTCTCCATTGCTAGCAAAATACAATCTGATTTCATGCTTGTGGTTATCATGGACGTGAGTTTCATGGTGGTTAGGGGCTGATATTGGTTGGGTTTTGTTCCTAAAAAATCAGTATTCAAAGTTCTTGGGGTTTTGAGAAAGATGTTTGGGGTTTGCTTGGTTTCCAACCCAAGTGAGTTCTTGTCATTAATTGTTAAATAATTAAATTAATTGAAAATAAAAATATCCTAAGTTATGATATTTATTTTAATGACTTGAGTTGCCTTTGTTGAATTGCTTTAATTCATTAAATGGTTTGATGATTAAGCTTGCAAGTTGATAAATCTTTATTGAAACAAAATAAAATATCTAGATATTTTTTTTATCTCCAACTTTTCGGCCTAGGCAATATTGGAGGAGATATAAATTATTTTGTTTCTTTAGGGTTTCATTAACCTTCAACACTTATCAAAATACTCCATTAAAGAAAACAAAGAAGCTTGAGAGAAAGATAAAGAAAACAAAGGAAAGCTTGGATTTTAGTAAGTTTTTCAAACTTGCTATTAGAGAGGAAAATATTCCTTGAGTTCTAGGCTACATGCTATGAGTTTCTTATGTTTTTCTATTCTGTATTCTTTGTGTTTTTGGTGGATGGAAGTTTGATAATAGGGTTGAGCATGTATAAAGATCATAGAATGTTACTAATGAGTTAATAATCATTCTTTTGATAGTTTGAGAAACTTGTTTCCATTCTAGAGTTATTGACCCACTCCTAAATGACCTAGATTTGTTCTATAGTTGTTTCATTGTGGTGAGGCTTGATTGGTGTGGAAGAAACATGATTGAAGTGTTGGATTTTACTAATTTGTCCAATTTGATGAAATTGAAAATTATGGTTTAAGACCACTTCCAAATTTGGGGCTTTTCATTTATGTTGTGTATTTAGATGTCTATATGATACATATAAAATCTTATATTGATTGGATTTCATCTTGATGTGTTTGAACATTGAAAGTGCAAAATGCACATTTTGTCATGCTTGGAGGCTCTCGGCCTTGGGTAATTTTTTTTTTTTTTGGGAATTTTTGTTGCAATTTGAATTCCAATGTGTAGGATATGTTAAATTCATATTAGTAATGATTTAGAATCATCCAAAATTGTTTTGAACAATTTAGGACTAAAATGAACAAAATGCAAAGTTTTGGGGTAATTACACAAAAAATTGATTTCTTGTGTAATATATCATAATTTGATAATGGGGTAATTAAATAAATAAGTTTATCTAATTGATCCGAGAAAATTTTTTGAAATCGGAAAATTTTGATTTTCCACTATTCCGCTGCGTTACCGGATTTCCGCCCTAATATGATTAGCCCTTTAAATTCAATGTTTAATCATGTTTTCTTAACTTTATACATGCATGTTTTAATCTAATTTGATTAGATTTAGGGTGTATGACATTTAGCGGAAAATCCCTAATTAATAAGGTTTAAATGTAATTATGTATTTGATGCATGTTATATGGTCCGTCTTGTCAATACGGTTTATGGATATTTCTTCGTGACTACATCCGAGACCGTGCCTCTGTTGTGAGGGTGTAGCCGATAGAGATTTATTTATACCGGATGTATATCAAATACTAGATAAATTCAAGTGAAAACACAATCCTGAACGTGCCCTAGCTGTCAGGGTTGCGCAAGTAGCTTGAGTTTATCATTGATAAGTTTAACCTTGGTACGTCTCCTTGTGGGCCTGCCTTAGCAGTAACAACGAGAAACGACCAGGACCGAAAACCTAGGAGTCACTAGTGAGTGATTGACAAATGAGTTGTCTACCTGATGAATATACGTAGGCGTGACCGTGCCTCTGCTGTGAGCTGATATATATTCACGAGATCCAATTTTCATTATTTGTATTTAATTTAATTATTAAATCTTTGTATTCTGTTTGGGGATTACAGTATTGCATGATTTAGTGGGAGGAGCATTTTTAGATTAAAAATCCATGATCTAGTTTATGCTTATAATATTATATGAAACTGCTTAATTTCTGCTAACCGTTTATCGTGATCTAAATGATAGATTTGCGATGGCGACACCATCCACTAATCTGTTTGCGCGTATGCTTGATGCAAACAAACTCAAGGGCGCTGATAACTTCGCCGATTGGGATTTGGATTTGAGGATTGTCCTCGATTCCGAGAAGTTGAGATATGTTCTTGAGGGTCCACTGCCCCTTGCTGTGGCAGAGGACGCTACATCGGAAGAACGCAAAGTCTTCCAAGCTTGGAAGGATGATGATTTAAAAGTTAAATCATACATCTTAAGTTCGATTTCACCGGGACTCAAGAAACAATACTATGGCATGTCAGATGCGTATAGTATGATGACACGATTAAGACAACCGTTTGAGAACCAAGAACAATTTGTTGTTCACAAAGTCGCAATGGAACTTTTCCATGCACGATTGGATGATGGGCAAGCTATTAGCCCGCATGTTCTTCAGATGATCGATTTGATCGATCAATTGAGGCAACATAATCTCTTTATGAATGACATTCTCGGTAGGGGTGTCATTCTTGGTTCACTCCAAGCTTCTTATCGCATGTTCGTGATGTACTTCCACATGAATGGGATTATCTGTACCTACCAAGAGCTGCATATGATGTTGCTCGAGGCGGAAGAGGACCTCAAGAAGAGAGTACCGACTCGCCCTTCCAGACCTACTTCATTTTCTGCTTCTTCCCAGACTTGGTCAAAGGAAAAAAGAAGAAAAGGAAGAAGAAGAAGGGTCTCGGTCCTCAACCACAGGCAAAGATAGCAAAGCCCAAGAGGGCTTCTGACGACAAGTGCCATCACTACAACAAAGTCGGGCTCTGGAAAAGGAACTGTCCTGACTACATTACCCAGCTGAGGAATGAGATAGCATCTACAACAGGTACATTTATTTTTCAAGTTATTGATATATCTTTGGCTTGTGAAGCCGTTACATCCACCTGGATTTTAGATTCTGCTTGTCCCATTCACATTTGCAATTCGTTGCAGGTGCTGAAGGAAAGTAGGAAACTGAAGCCTGGAAAGATGCAGTTGCGATTCGGGAGTGGAGATGTTGGACAGTTATGACCCATAGCGTCACTATTTGTACAGATCATGGTGTTGTTGTACAAATTAACTATGTGACAAAGGAAATTCCTCTCTTATCATTTGTGATTAGATCACCAAGATGTATAAATGATAGGAGGTCCTTATGATTAGTTCCTAGATTGAGATGATATGAGACAGTATCAATCCACGAAGTTTTAATCATTAAATATCCATAGTCAGAGTATTATCGAGATTGGACATCGATAATGCGTAAAAGACTAGTGTTACACTTGTGCGCGTTGTGAGGGCATAACGACATAGTTCTCATATATTTGGGTATAGGATACTCATGCAAGTGTAATAGGAGGTTGTGTTTTACCGATGGTACAGAAAATAGCTTCGCTCTGGATAGACCCCTCGGAATTCCATTGGTAGTATGACTATGTGTCTATGGAAGTCCGAAATCAGGGTAGGTGTATTTGGTCTTAACCTGAGACTTACACCGCTAGTACTTGCGACAATCAATATACTTTGGTTTTAGGTCGTCCAGGGCTTTAACAGGTTCTGTGTACGCCTCTGCTGGGTATATTGAGAATCGTAGTGTATTGGGTGTGATGTTAAGACGAAAGTATCACTCCAGTCATAGTGGAGATGATGATCACGTAGGATACGGAACTCGTTCTCTTATATGCTGCAGCTATCGGGATATTATGACTATGTCATGTTTATCTGATTATAGAGACTAGTTACCAGAGATCCGATATGTGCTTCGTACGGGGCATACACATTTCCAGCCCCAGGCCTTGCATGTGACATCCGATACTGGATCGAAATACGCAATACTACGTATACTACGCCTGATATAGATCACATATTCCTGTAAGGATATTTCTGGAGAATTGGGTAGGCATGGCGCTTTGCTAGAAGCCAACCTTGTCTTGTAAATCGGTACAAACGTAGTACTAGGTACTTACGTGTTCGGATAGTCCGACGATCGTATTTACTGCCAATATATCCAGGGATCTCATGGGTCGCTTCCCGAAGATTCACCGAAAACGTATGACTCGCACTTTATTAATCTGGGATTAATTAGATGAGAGAGAAAATTAATCTGGGATTAATTACGGAGATATTTTATCTGGGATAAAATATTAATTAAAGAGAGATAACGATTAATTTGAAATTAATCGATAAAATAATATATTCTATAAATTATACGAAATTGGATTTCGACGGGGAATTGAAATTAGATTTTAATTCGGGCGAACGAGTTAATTTAGAATTAATTCGTTAGCGACGTGAATAGTGATTTCGCTAGGCATAATCATTTAATTACGTCGCAACGGAAAATTCGTTAATTTGGAATTAGCGAACTCGAGCCCGAGATTATTTACGAGCGCATTCGCATTTCGAATTCGAGTGCGGCACGCAAGTCACATCAAGCGTCAAATCTCTAGTCACATCAAGCGTCAAATCATTAGTCACTTTGAGTGATGTGACAACTTGTCACTTGATTGATTAAGTGATGTGAATAGTTGATGGAAGTGGTTGGCATAGTTGCTTTGACTTTTGGAAAGCAAAAATAAGGAAAATGAATTTTGGAAATTCATAAGGGTATTAGATACACTTTTTGCCAAAATACCAACACTCTCTCTCTTCCTTCTTCCTCCCTCATTCACGCCCAAAGTGGGCTGTTCTTCTTCTCTTTTTCTGGTTAAAAACCGTGAGCCATGGAGAAGAAATGTGATGATTTTTGTGGCAAAAATCAAGAGTGCTAGCACACCATTTTGAGTCTTGCGAAGGTGATAGGGAAACCAACCCGTGAGCTTGGAATTACCACCCAAAAGCTTGGAGCTTGGACCGAAAATGGAGGAGCCAAAAACCAGTGGACTGCCGAGCCTTGGAGGAGGAGAAAAAGAATTTTTTTCATCACCGCATCGTCTCAACCGCTCGATGTAAGTATTCCGCAACTTCCTCGATGTATTCACATGTTGTTTCTTGCTTGATAATCGATCCTCGAGACTTAGAGATTTCCCAACAATGGTATCAGAGCGAGTAAAAGCATGAAACTTGAATTTAGGGTTAAATTTTGGTAAATTGATTTTGAGCATGATTTAGTTGAATTGTTTGATTAAGTATGCTTAAATGATGTTTTATTGAAGATTGATTGGATCAATTTCATGAAAAATGGTTTGGAACAATTTTCCCCAAATTACATGGCTTGGCCGAATCTTGGATGAACCCTAATGTCTTGGAATTTTTGATTTTTGATTCATTGGATGAGTTGGAATCAATTGGGAATTGTTGATTGTGGATTTAATTGGATTGAAACCGAATCGATTTGAAAAATCCCCAAATTGCCGAGAGTTAAAGCATGAAATTGGGTTTGATTTTTGATTAAAATGTGTTGGACATATTTTAATGTTAAAGAGCATAATTAATTGGACAAATTTGTATTTTGGAAATTTTAATTTGGGTAATTAATTATGTAATACACTTTGGTTAATTAAATATGAAATTTGGAATTTTTGTGATTTAATTAATTGGGCTTAAATTAGATTTGGGCTTTAAAAGTTGTTATTGGGCTTTAATGGGCTTGGTTGTACCAAGATGGGTTTAGGCTAAATTGGTTGGATCCAATTGGGCCCAAAACCATTTCCATAAAGTCCAAATGCGACTAATTGACCTTTAAAATTTTAATTGGCCTAAATTGATTTCTAGGCTTATGGGGTTATTCCTTGATTGGGCTTTGGTTATTGGGTTTGACCCAAGTTGACCAAAAGTCCATGCCTAAAGAAATTAATTGAAAGCCCATTGGACTTTAATTAAATTAATGTTGGACGTTAATCGAGATTTGAGACCCATAACGATTAAATTTGGAATTTAAGTAGTAAAGGTTCGTTAATAAAGTGTAATATTTAATTTGGAATTAAATAAGTGAATTAGTATTAAATACATATTAAATTGGATTTAATGTTGTAGTTTAATTTAATTCAAGAATTCGTACTTTGAGTACTTATTCGCAAAACGAGTTTGACTCCCGAAAAATCAAATCATTGTTTGAACATTGGATGGTCATTAATTATCAGATTAATTAATTGGATTAGATTGATTGATAACATGCTTGTGTGAATACATGGTTGCGATGCATGAATAATGTATATCAGATGGATATTAGATAGGTGAGGCAATTTTGGAAATTGTTGTAATAAATTTAGAATTTATTAAATTGGACCTGTGTGTCCAGCCTATTACCTCATTTCTCATTGTATTTCTCTTCTCACCTATTCCTAGGGGTGTGCATTAATCGGTTTTAACCAATTAACCGAACCGTTCCGACCTATTTTTTTTATTACGGTTTGGTTAATTCGGTTAAATCGGTTATTGCGGTTAAAATTTTTAACTTTTTTGGTTATTCAGTTCGGTTACGGTTATGAGATTCGTATAACTGAACCGACCAATTAATCGAAATTAAACCATATATATATATATATATATATATATATATATATATATTAGCGCGTGCGAATCCTTTAATTTTTTAGAGTTAAGATAGTCTGCATGTAAACTCTCAATTGGTTGTAGTTATATTGATTTGATAATACTACAAGAAAATAAAATGGATAAAATTCAAATGACAACAGCTTGGTTTTGACTCTTTTTAATTTCTCTCAAGAATTTAAAGGTAAAAATACATAAAATTTCAAATGTGTAGATTTTGCATCGTGGTGGATTCGTGACCCTTAAAATTTATAACATGGCAGGTTTGGGAGGAAATCTGAGGTCGTGACAATCATCGAGGGTTTAAAAAATATTTCTCTCGCTTGTAATTAAATATAGATATATTTAATCAAATGTTAGTTAGAATCAGTATTTTTAGAATCGGATATGTGATCAAATTAGTGATCCAAAAAATTTAATGCGTCGGTGGTTCGACTGGTTGAAACATTTCGAAAAAATCGGTAGAACTGACCTACATCATATATAATTTTACTAATTAAAAATTATAAAAAATATTAAACTTTAATTTATTGGATTGGTTAATAACCGAATTAACCATAATCGACCGAAATATAATGGTTAATTGGTTAATGGTTATGTGTCATAAATTGGTTAAATCGGTCACACTTTTATTTAACCGAAAATTTCGGTTACGGTTAAAAATTCAAGGATTAACCGACCGAACCGACCGATGCACACCCCTACCTATTCCCCTCAATGTAAATGAGGTTTCTTTAGAAGTGTTATGTAAAGGGTAGAAGTAATACTTGTGCTAGCGGGAGAGAGGAAATGGAGAGATTTGATCTAGGATCAATGTGTTTAAGTATCCATCCGCATATCATTATTATTTTATTTACGCGCCTTATTATGTGTTTAGAATGCATGTTTAAGGGTGTATGATGATGAGACCTTAACAAAGATAATAAATTGGTTGCCAATTTGCACACGAAAAACCCTCACAAAATATTAAGCGTTTTTCCTTCCATTGAGTGATTCTTACTCAAGATCCAAGACTGGCATTGGTTTGTTGGCCAAAGTCAAGGCCTTTGTCCGTCGAGGATGTGTTTGAATCATGAGAGCTTTGTTCCATATCGGTGTCTTGTCCAAGTTGTGGTTTGTTGGCCAAAGTCAAGACCACTTCTTGTCCATCGACATTGATTATGAAGCTTTCCAAGGTCAATGGGTCACGCTTAACTGGGATCACTAAGTTTGTTGTGCCAAAGACAAGGCTTAGTTGATTCAGAGGAAAAAGGTTTGGCAATATATTGGATATATTGACATATATAAGATATATGTTTCGGACTTGCATGTCCCCCTACTGGATCTAGGAATTGGATGTGATCCAATTGATCTTAGAGATCTACCTAGTTAATTATCATACAATTTTTTGGCCAAAGTCAAGATTGTGTGCTATTTAACGGGATCCTAGCCCACTAGGAAACACGGTTTCTCGAGTACTTAACAGAGGGTTAGAGGCTCGCCGAAAAATAGTGGGAGGCAAGTATTAAATTTGCAATATTCGTTTAATAACTTGCCATACGCGCTCATTACAAATTATTCGTCAAATAAATTAAATGTTAGTTGGACTAATATTTAAATCGTTGTTTTATATAAAACAGTTGGACTGTATTCAATCTATTCATTTATAGTTGATTATATAATTGGATTATAGTAATCAATATATTTGATTTAATTAATTATAGTTGATTTTATAATTGGATTATAGTAATCAATATAATTGAATTTAATTAATTAAATTATAGTTGATTATATAGTTGGACTATAGTAATCATTATAATTAATAGTACCTGAAATCGTTGATTAAATAGTTATACTATTAGAATCAAGATAAATTGAAAGATTGACATTTAAAACATAATCCTAGGGAAAATGTATTTAAATGGTTTAATTTTCAAATTGGGAATAAAATTTCAGGATGGTCCTGGAAACTAATAAGTTACTTTATTTGATAAAATAACATATTAGGCCTAAGCCCGGAGTTAAGCAAATAGTAGAACATGATATTTGGAATATTCATGTGATGATAACATTAGTGCTTAATCCATTAAGCTTGCCAAATAGACTCCTTAATTTCTTAATCAGAACTAATGATTAGATCCTTATAGTATGATAATGAAATTGAAGGATCTTCATAGATCTATCCTTAGATCTTCGAAGTTACAAATTGCAATAGGGCAAGAAGCGCAAGGCGCACCTTACTTCGACATTCTAGAAGGCCAAGGCTTGACCATAGGCTTTTGGGGTACCGAAAAGGGCAAATGCAAAATCATTATAATCTTCTGGGAAGATAAATGACATATCCCATAATGTCTGCCTAAAATGTGGCAAACGGGATCGCGAAAGCGTGACTGCCGTTTGGACAAAGCAGACATGAAGGAATTGAAGAACGAGCAAGGCTCTGACTTCAAATATGTTTGTCATAATTATGTTCACTACTAGTATTAAAATTGGATTTTAGATACTTAGTGTGATACATAAATATGTACTGATGTGCATAATCTGCTATTAGCAAGATACTGACTTCAGTTGAGATTAATCTGCGAATTGAAAACGGGACGAAAGTCACTATTTTAACCGTAGATACGTTTAGGAACTACCTTCATGTGTGTACTTAAATTAGGAAACTGTTAAAATATAACTAGTTTGACTAGATACATTATCTCTGTATCAGGGTTTAACCCGTTGCGGGTGTACCTTTATATTTTAGAACACTAAAGTGTTTTATTTTATAAAGATGATATTGAGATAAACACATTAGATGTGAATAACAGAATTTATATTTTGAATATAAATAAATCTCAAACGTATAATACGACAAACAAATAGCTCAAACTGATTTGATCAGTTGAGACTTATAAGTGGCATTGTTGTCTGGGACACATTAAACAAGACTCGTATATCCACACTTTTGAAGAGTGGATACTAAGACAAATTTGATTCTATTCAAATAAAGTCTACGAATCTAGTTTATTAGGCAAAGTGCCTAAAACACTATTTACTTGGTAAAAGTGCAAGTGCCACCGATCTGTTAGCCCTTGGTCATAGTGACATAGTGGGCCCATGTCTAGCTAGGCTAGATGTGGATATGAATATTTCGTGACCTTTACGGATGTGGCATCACGTTATGGTTATGTGTTTCTTTTGAAACACGAATCGAAAACTTTTAAAGTTTCGACACGAAATAGACAAACAGATCGGCTAAAGTATTAAACCATCACGGTTAGACCATGATGAAAATACTTAAGCAATAAGTTTCTCATATACTTGAAAGAGTATAATATTCTTTCAATGAGGACTCCTCCCGGAACACGTCAGTTTGACAGTGTGTCCAAACTGAGAAACCGAATTTTGTTGGACATGATAAGGTTAATCATGAATCGCTCTGAGCTACCATTTCTTTCAACGGATACGCATAAACAGTGCAGAACTTATTTTGAATAAGGTTCCATAAAATCTGTTTGACAGACTTCATATTAGATATGAACAGGAAAGAAACCGGGTTTCTCATTCCTAAAGATTTGGGTATGCTAGGCATATGTTTGGATGATACCAAACTAAAACCCATATTGGATAAGTGCCAGTTGTTGGTTATCCTAGGGAAACCAAAGTATAGTACTTATACAACTCACTAGAGAACAATGTAATTGTTACTCGCCATGCGGTTTTCCTAAGAGGAATACCTAAATGCAGTGGTAAGTGGGAGGATAGTAAAACTCGATGAAAATCGGAATAATACTATTCCAGGCACCGATTCCTGATGGAACACAAATAGTTCATCATGGATGATACTATACCAATAATCTTCAAATACACAAGAACCGCGTAAGTCAGAGAGATTCAGAAAATAACATGGGGTATGAGTTTCTGATCTCACCTCATAAAGATGTTAATCTTATTGAGGAATAACAACTGACTACGTATTAGCAAGTGATACAAGGTATCGACTCCATAACATGGCAAAGTTCCATGATATCCGAAATGGATTCCATGTATATCAACCAAGTTTGGATACTAGTTGATGTACCGCAAGGAATTGTGCCTATTGGTACTATATAATTCTTCAAGGAAGACATACATGGAAGGCAACATACCAACGTATAAAGCTAGGCTTGTAGCGAAAAGATATCATTATCAACATTGTGTCAATTACGACGAAACCTTTTACCTGTTTCCACGGTAAATCCATTTGGATAAT
Source organism: Zanthoxylum bungeanum (assembly GCA_019454045.1). NCBI lineage: Eukaryota > Viridiplantae > Streptophyta > Magnoliopsida > Sapindales > Rutaceae > Zanthoxylum > Zanthoxylum bungeanum. The sequence goes on along the minus strand of SKCR01026132.1, from coordinate 48,937 downwards.
GCTTGCTGATGCTGTATATTTCATTAATGAAATATGGCAGCTGAATGCCAAAACCGCTTTCCTTAAAAGAAAACTTTTGGAGGATGTTTACAACATCCTGTCGGTTTTGACGTACCATAACTAGCAAACAAGGTTTGCAGGTTATTCGATCCATGAATGGATTGAAGCAAACATTACGTTCTTGGAATTATCGTTTTGATGTAATCATAATGGTATATGATTTAATTCAAAACAAAAATAATTCTTGTGTATAGTAGGAGGTTAGTGGGAGCGCACTGACAGTGGCTGTCCTATAAATAATGATAATATGTCATTTTTGGAAATGATATTCCCAAATACAATCGGTGAAAGCTAGGCTTTCGAGAAAATTCTCCGTAGAATTCTTGGGAGAAACAACCTTTATTCTAGGAATAAAGATCTACTGGGATATATTTAAAGTTGTTAACATTCTCCGAGAAACCGTACATTGAAAATTGTACGCGACCTGGTGTCTCATACGCTTTGAGCATATGGATTCACAAACAGGCCAATCTAAGTGGTAGTCATTGGATTGACGTTAAGAACATCCGTTAGTATCTTAGAGGAACTAAGGATGCTTTCATAAACCTATGGAGAAGGAGAACTTGAAGTGACTGGGTTTACTGCTGCAAGTTTCCTGACCGACAGAAACGACTATAAGTCGCAAAATGGTACTATAAAGTTTGAATAACGAAACAGTGAGTTGGAAATCTTCCAAGCAAGATACTTTTACCGAATAAACAACAAAAGCGGGTTATTGCTGCAGCTGAGGCAACAATAGAAGCCTTCTGGATTGATAACAAATCTAATTAGATTAGATATAGTTCTGTTAGCAGCTGAGCTAGGTTACAGCGCAGGCTAAAGAATTAATGGTCTCATCAACGATCCAGATATATACTTCGACTATTCATCTGATTCGTTCGGATCATACATCGTGGCGATGTGATGATCGAATAAATCGCATCAGATGATAATCAAGCAAATCCGCTGACGAAAGTCTTTTCTCAGTAATTTGAGCGAACCGTACATAGTTCGGGTGTAGGACACTTGAGTGACTGGCTATAGGCCAAGTGGGAGATTGTTGGACAGTTATGACCCATAGCGTCACTATTTGTACAAATCATGGTGTTGTTGTACAAATTAACTATGTGACAAAGGAAATTGTTCTTTTATCATTTGTTTTTAAGTCACCAAGATGTATAAATGATAGGAGGTCCTTACGATTAGTTCCTGGATTGAGATGATATGAGACAGTATCAATCCACGAAGGTTTAATCATTAAATATCCATAGTCAGAGTATTATCGAGATTGGACATCGATAATGCGTAAAAGACTAGTGTTACACTTGTGCGCGTTGTGAGGGCATAACAACATAGTTCTCATATATTTGGGTATAGGATACTCATGCAAGTGTAATAGGAGGTTGTGTTTTACCGATGGTACGGAAAACAGCTTTGCTCTGGATAGACCCCTCAGAATTCCATTGGTAGTATGACTATGTGTCTATGGAATTCCGAAATCAGGGTAGGTGTATTTGGTCTTAACCTGAGACTTGCACCGCTAGTACTTGCGACAATCAATATACTTTGGTTTTAGGTCGTCCAGGGCTTTAACAGGTTCTGTGTACGCCTCTGCTGGGTATATTGAGAATCGTAGTGTATTGGGTGTGATGTCAAGACGGAAGTATCACTTCAGTCATAGTGGAGATGATGGTCACGTAGGATACGGAACTCGTTCTCTTATATGCTGCAGCTATCGAGATATTATGACTAGGTCATGTTTATCTGATTATAGAGACTAGTTACCAGAGATCCGATATGTGCTTCGTACGGGGCATACACATTTCCAGCCCAGGCCTTGCATGTGACATCTGATACTGGATCGAAATACGCAATACTACGTATACTACGCCTGATATAGATCACATATTCCTGTAAGGATATTTCTGGAGAATTGGGTAGGCATGGCGCTTTTCTATAAGCCAACCTTGTCTTGTAAATCGATACAAACGTAGTACTAGGTACTTACGTGTTCGGATAGTCCGACGACCGTATTTACTGCCAACATATCCGGGGATCTCATGGGTCGCTTCCCGAAGATTCACCGATAACGTATGACTCGCACTTTATTAATCTGGGATTAATTAGATGAGAGAGAAAATTAATCTGGGATTAATTACGGAGATATTTTATATGGGATAAAATATTAATTAAAGAGAGATAACGATTAATTTGAAATTAATCGATAAAATAATATATTCGATATATTATACGAAATTGGATTTCGACGCGGAATTGAAATTAGATTTTAATTCGGGCAAACGAGTTAATTTAGAATTAATTCGTTAGTGACATGAATAGTGCTTTCGCTAGGCATAATCATTTAATTACGTCGCAACGGAAAATTCGTTAATTTGGAATTAGCGAACCCGAGCCTGGGATTGTTTGCGAGTGCATTCGTATTTCGAATTCGAGTGCGGCACGCAAGTCACATCAAGCGTCAAATCACTAGTCACATCAAGCGTCAAATCATTAGTCACTTTGAGTGATGTGACAACTTGTCACTTGATTGATTGAGTGATGTGAATAGTTGATGGAAGTGGTTGGCATAGTTGCTTTGACTTTTGGAAAGCAAAAATAAGGAAAATGAATTTTGGAAATTCATAAGGGTATTAGATACACTTTTTGCCAAAATACCAACACTCTCTCTCTTCCTTCTTCCTCCCTCATTCACGCCCAAAGTGGGCTGTTCTTCTTCTCTTTTTCTGGTTAAAAACCGTGAGCCATGGAGAAGAAATGTGATGATTTTTGTGGCAAAAATCAAGAGTGCTAACACACCATTTTGAGTCTTGCGAAGGTGATAGGGAAACCAACCCGTGAGCTTGGAATTACCACCTAAAAGCTTGGAGCTTGGACCGAAAATGGAGGAGCCAAAAACCAATGGACTTCCGAGCATTGGAGGAGGAGAAAAAGAATTTTGTTCATCACCGCATCGTCTCAACCGCTCGATGTAAGTATTCCGCAACTTCCTCGATGTATTCACATGTTGTTTCTTGCTTGATAATCGATCCTTGGGACTTAGAGATTTCCCAACAGGAGACTCACTGGATGCAGTTGCAGTGGGAGTGTGCGAGATGATCCCTTTGCTTAATGGGACACTTTTATTATATGAATGTTATTTTGTACCTGGATGTGTAGCTAATATTATATCCCTTTTTGTATTGGATACAAAAGGCTATCGTATTAATATTAAGAACTATTCTTTGTATTTATATGATAAACATAATATTCAGATCCTTTGTTGTCCAAATAAACATGGTCATTATACATTGCAAACTTCAAAAGATATTTTGAACACTGGAATTAATAAACGTAGTTTACCTGTTGTTAATAATACTGAACTTTGGCATATGCGGCTAGGTCACATAGGCGTTAAACGCCTTACCCAATTGGTTAGGAATGGTCTGATCCCAGATCTCACCATTGAATCCTATCCAACTTGTGAATCGTGTATTCAGGGTAAGATGACCAAAGCCCCATTTTCAGATGTTGGACACCGTGCCACTAACTTACTGGAACTCGTACATTCTGATGTATGTGGTCCACTAAGTCAGACTGCTCACATTGGTTATTCGTACTTTGTTACCTTTACCGATGATTTGTCACGATACGGTTATATCTATTTGATGCGACATAAATCAGAAACCTTTGAAAAGTTCAAAGAGTTCCGAAATGAAATAGAAAACAAACTGGTCAATATATTAAATGCCTTCGATCTGATCGAGGCGGAGAATTTATGGGTGGTGAGTTCATTGATTATATGAAAGAGAATGAGATTCTCGCTCAATATACTCCTTCAGGTACTCCACAGCACAATGGAGTGTCTGAGAGGAGAAATCAGACTTTATTGGATATAGTCCGATCGATGTTGAGTTTCACAGATCTGCCATATTTCTTATTGGGCTACTCTATTTTAACAACTGCACATCTTTTGAATAAGATTCTTTCAAAAGCTGTTCCTACGACACCGTATGAGATATGGTTCGATAGGAGACCAAATTTTAGTTACATTAAGGTTTGAGGTTGTCCTGCCTATGTCTGGGTGACTCAGCAAGATAAGCTTTCGCCTTGAGGGCAAAAGTTTAGGTTTGTTGGATATCCTTCGAATACGAGGGGATATCTGTTCTATAATACCGAGCATCGAAATGTGTTCGTAGCTCACTTCGCAAGATTTCTAGAAGTAGAATTTTTGTCAGAAGGTGGTAATCATAGACAGGTTGAACTTGATGAAGTCCAACCTGAAAACAACGAACCAACGGAGGAACCTGAAGTTCAAGTAGATGAAAGACCTTCAACACACACACTCCGTAGGTCAGAAAGGATATCTATACCTCCTGAACGCTTGTATTTGATACAAGAAAAGAGTCTAGATGTTCTCTTAGTTGAAGAGACAGATCCTTTTACCTATAGAGAATCGATGTTGGACATCGACTCCGTGAAATGGCAAAGTGCCATGAAATCTGAGATAGACTCAATGTATGAGAATCAAGTTTGGGACTTGGTTCTGCTTCCCGAAGGAATTGTTCCTATCGGTTGTAAATAAGTTTATAAGAGGAAGCGCGGGCCTGACGGTAAGGTTGAAACTTACAAGGCCCGACTGGTAGCAAAAGGTTACACGCAGCGACCTGGCGTCGACTACGATGAAACTTTTTCACGAGTAGCAATGCTTAAGTCTATTCGGATTTTGCTTTCTATAGCTGCGTATCATGATTACGAGATTTGGAAAATGGATGTCAAAACAGCTTTTCTAAATGGATTTCTTGATGAAGAAATCTATATGGAATAGCCGGAAGGTTTTGCGTCCAGCGAAATCTCGGGTATGATATGTAAGCTTAAGAAGTCCATTTATGGACATAAACAAGCTTCATGAAGTTGGAATCTTCGATTCGACGAGATTATTAGATCGTCTGGTATTCTCCAGAATTCAGAAGAATCCTGTGTGTATTAGAAGGCCAGTGGGAGCATGGTCGTATTTTTAGTCCTATATGTTGATGACATCCTAATCATTGGGAATGATTTAGGTATGTTACAAAGCGTCAAAGCGTACCTCTGTAAGAATTTCTCCATGAAGGACCTGGGAAAAGCTTCATATGTTTTAGGGATAAAACTCTATAGAGATAGACAAAGGAAGCTGATTGGGTTATCCCAATCAACGTACATAGATAAGATCTTGGAACAGTATAATTTTGGTAACTGTAAGACAACAAACATACCGTTCAGACATGGGATTCATCTTTCAAAGAAGATGGGTGCGCAAACAGAAGATGAGAAGGTTAGAATGTCTAACCAACCTTATGCTTCATGTTTGGGTAACATAATGTATGCCATGTTATGTATGAGGCTTGATATCAGTTTCGCTGTTAGTGTAACTAGTCGATATCAGTCCAATCCAGGCAATGGCCATTAGATGACCATTAAACATATCCTAAAGTATCTTAAAGGTACTAAGGATAAGTTAATAATTTATGGAGGAAACGAACTGCAAGTTAATGGGTATATGGATTCTGATTTCCAATCGGATCCCGATGATAGAAAGTCTACATCTGGATTCATATTTACCCTTAACAGAGGTGTAGTTTGTTGGAAGAGTTCCAAACAGGGATCAACAACAGATTCCACCACTGAGGCGGAATATATTGAAGCTTCTGAAGCTGCAAAGGAGGCTGTGTGGATAAAGAACTTTATCACAGAATTGGGAGTTGTCCTAAGTATCGAGAATCCGATTCCATTATAATATGATAATACTGGAGCCATTGCACAAGCAAATGAACCAAGGGTGCATCAGAAGTCGACGCATGTGGAACACAAGTACCACATCATTCGAGAGATTATGTCGCGAGGGGATATTTTCGTGTGCAAGGTACCGAATGAAGATAATGTAGCAGACCCACTGACGAAGGCCATACCTCCGAAGTTGTTTGATAAACACGTGGAGTCGATGGGTATTAGAGCAAGTGGGAGTTTTTGTTGGGGTTGGTGATCAGAGCACCAATTCCCGGTTGTATTTCTATATGAATACTACTGTAAAAATGTTATTATTATGAATAATATATATGCAGTTTCTATAATATAATGTATCTTTTAATATGGTAAAGACGTAATGACCTTAGAATGACTAATCATGCCTGTTGCAAAAATGTCGCAATGACATTGAGTTGTATCATGACGTTTTTATCTCAGAGACTGTTCGTGGTCAAGGTTTACACTACTTGGTCAGTAAAGTAAACCCGTTGAGACCGGTACATGTCGTATACAGGAATATATGATTCCAATGGTTTCTCAATGAACCTAAGTCTTGGAGACTAGTATAGAAATATAGGTATTTATAGTGGATAAACACTGAACGACTCACCAAAGATTCTTAATGGATGGTACACCAACATCAATAAGAATCTTATCGGGTTGAGTAACACTTGTGATACTTCGACTTGAGATACCACTGTGGGCGCATGAGACATCTTCCATACTTAGATGGCAGTCACGTCACCGATCTATTTAGATCAGACCTCCGCCTGTTCGTTGGGTGTGGATAGATCCTCAGGGTGTCATGTGTGTATCGAGAAAGGATCCTTCAGTTCTGTGCATCAGAGCATATGTAGTCCATATGATTAGCAATCAGATAAAAATCATGGGCCCGTGGTACATTTTAGAAGTCAGTTCTAAATGTTCATTTTTTTGTTTGAGATTGCTAATAGAGACGTCGACGAGATAGTCCCTATAAAGTTTTGACGTTTAAAATCTATATCTATGGGATATATCCGGATACCTGTGATGAAGGAATTATACATTTTCCATGACCTCGACCTGTATGATTCACCAAGTTTATCCGTGATCGTCATAATTTACGGGTGGATAAATTATGGACACAAATTAGATTTCGTGATGGATATGCCTGAATCTAGAGAGTCTCACTAATGAAATATACTCTTAGAGCACTAGGGCAACATTTATAAACAATATTGATTATTTTAAAGTCGTTTAAATGTTAAACGCAAAGTACATGTGTGGGGACCCGATAGTCATTTCTTAATTTTTGTGTATTTGCATTTAATGTTAGATTTTATCAAATACACATTAGATAATTGTCAAATTGAGATATTTGACTAATATCATAAATATATATGTATTTGATATTTAATGTAAATATAATACATATATTTAATATATTTGTATTTAAATAATTATTTAATTATTTAATTGTTAAATAATTAAATTAATTGAAAATATAAATATCCTAAGTTATGATATTTATTTTAATGACTTGAGTTGCCTTTGTTGACTTGCTTTAATTTATTAAATGGTTTGATGATTAAGCTTGCAAGTTGATAAAGCTTTATTGAAACAAAATAAAATATCTAGATATTTATTTTTTTATCTCCAAATTTTCAGCCAAGGCAATATTGGAGGAGATATAAATTGTTTTGTTTCTTTAGGGTTTCATTAACCTTCAACACTTATCAAAAACTCCATTAAAGAAAACAAAGAAGAGAGAGAAAGAAAAAGAAAACAAAGGAAAGCTTGGATTTTAGTAAGTATTTCAAACTTGCTATTAGAGAGGAAAATATTTCTTGAGTTCTAGGCTACATGCTATGAGTTTCTTATGTTTTTCCATTCTTTATTCTTTTTGTTTTTGGTGGATGGAAGTTTGATAATAGGGTTGAGCATGTATAAAGATCATAGAATGTTACTAATGAGTTAATACGTATTCTTTTGATAGTTTGAGAAACTTGTTGCCATTCTAGAGTTATTGACCCACTCTTAAATGACCTAGATTTGTTCTATAGTTGTTTCATTGTGGTGAGGCTTGATTGGTGTGGAAGAAACATGATTGAAGGGTTGGATTTTACTAAATTGGTCTAATTTGTCCAATTTGATGAAATTGAAAAATTAGGGTTTAAGACCACTTCCAAATTTGGGGATTTTCATTTATATTATGTATTTGGATGTGTATATAATACATATAAAATCTTATGTTGATTGGATTTCATCTTGATGTGTTTTGAACATTGAAAGTGCAAAATGCACATTTTGTCATGCTTGGAGGCTCTCGGCCTTGGGCAATATTTTTTTGGGAATTTTTGTTGCCATTTGAATTCCAATGTGTAGGACATGTTAAATTCATATTAGTAATGATTTAGAATCATCCAAAATTATTTTGAACAATTTAGGACTAAAATGAACAAAATGCAAAGTTTTGGGGGGCAATTGGTAATTACACAAAATTTGATTTCTTGTGTAATATTTCATAATTTGATAATTGGATAATTAAATAAATAAGTTTATTTAATTAATCCGAGAAAAAGTTTTGAAATCGGAAAATTTTGATTTTCCACTGTTCCGATGCGTTACCGGATTTCCGCCCTAAAACCCCTTGAGTTAGAACCTTGGATAATTACGAACTTACAATTGGTATCAGAGCCTGAACTCGATCCTTGACCCATAAGCTTTGGAAAGAAGTCAACCTTTAAATTATCCCCCATTTTTTGATGGGACTGAGTATTTACATTGGAAGGTTCTCTTGAGAGCGTTCCTTAAGTTCTTAGATGAGAGGGTCTGGATGACAGTAGTGTTAGTATTCCTAGAACATGCCAAGGATCTAATAAGCATGAAAACATGTTCATAAATTCAAAATAAGTTGCAGAATTACTTACATTGAATGGATTTGAGCTTTTAAAATTTTGAGAAGAAGATCCAAGATCCAAGATGCTTCCTTTGTTGATTCCAAGCTTTGAGTTGAAGATCTCCAAGATCCTTCCTTTGTTGATTCCAAGCTTTTGAAGTTGTTTCCCTATCACCTTAGTTGATTCCATGAAGTGCTAGCTCCTTTGAAATTGCAATAAAATCAAAGAGAAGAAATGAAGGCCATTCACGCCCATTTGAGAGAGTATTAGGGTTTCCATTTTGTTCCATGTGTGTTTTTGTGTGAAGCATACAAAAGTGAAGAGAGAGAGAAGAGTTTTAGGTAAAACCAATTTACCCTTTTACCTAAACAAGGTAGTTGGGTAAATGGTTTCACCAAAACCATTCCAAGGTAGTTGGATGGTGGGTGGCTTGGCATAAATGCCAACTACCCTCCCAACTACCACAGGTGAAGTGGGCCCCACATTTGAATTCAAAATTCAAATGTCTCTACGAACATTTGCCGCGGCTCGGTTCCGTTTAATCCGATTAAACGCACTTTCGTCGCTAAATAATTAAATCTAATTTAATTAAATAATGATGCCTCGCAAATATATTATGAATGTCGTTTATGAATTAATTCTAAATTAATTCGTTCGTATTAAAGTCCGACTTTAATTCCGTAATGTAATCCAATTCATATTAATTTATCCAATATATTAATTTTAGCCCATACGAATAAATTAAATAGAAAAATCAAATTTAACTATTAAATTTATTTTACCGATTAATTCCAAATTAATCCCGTTCTCTATCTTCCGAACACATTTAATCACAGATTAAATAATACCTCAATTAATCCCAGATTAATTTTCTCTCTCTTAATTAATCCCAGATTAATTTTCTCTCTCTTAATTAATCCCAGATTAATTATCTCTCTTAATTAATCCCAGATTAATTCTAATTAAATCAACTGTCATCAGTGAATCTTGGGAAGCGACCCAAGATATCTCTGGATATGTTGGCAGTAAATACGGTCATCGGATTATCCGAATACGTGCGTACCTCGTACCACGTGTATAAGACATGGTTGGCTTTTAGCAAAGCACCGTGCCTACCCAATTCTCCAGAAATATTCTTACTGGAATATATAATCTATGTTAGACGTAGTATACGTAGTATTGCGTATTGCAATCCAGTATCGGATTGTCACGTGCTAGGCCTGGGGCTGGAATGTGTCTGCCCCGTACGAAGCACATGTCGGATGTCTGGTAACTAGTCTCTATAATCGGATATACATGACCTAGTCATAATATCCCGATGACTGCAGTACTTAAGAGCACTAGTACCGTATCCTACGTGACATCATCTCCACTATGACTGGAGTGATACTTCCGTCTTGACATCACACCCAATACACTACGATTCTCGATATACCCAGCAGAGGCGTACACAGAACCTGTTAAAGCCCTGGACGACCAAAACTAAAGCATACCGATTGTCGCAAGTATTAGCGATGCAAGTCTCAGGTTAAGACCAAATACACCTACCCTGATTTCGGACTTCCATAGACACATAGTCATACTACCAATGGAATTCCGAGGGGTCTATCCAGAGCGAAGCTATTTTCCATACCATCGGTAAAACACAACCTCCTATTACACTTGCATGAGTATCCTATACCCAAATATATGAGAACTATGCTGTTATGATCTCACATAACACGCACAAGTGTAATACTAGTCTATTCCGCATTATCGATGTCCAGTCTCGATAATACTATGACTAGTGATATTTAATGATTAATCATTCGTGGACTGATACTGTCTCATATCATCTCAATCCAGGAACTAATCATAAGGACCTCCTATCATTTATACATCTAGGTGATCTAATCACAAATGATAAGAGTGCAATCTCATTGTCACATAGTTAATTTGTACAACAACACCATGATCTGTACAAATAGTGACGCTATGGGTCATAATTGTCCAACAATCTCCCACTTGGCCTATAGCCAGTCACTCGAGTGTCTTACACCCAAACTATGTACGGTTCGCTCAAACTGCTGAGGAAAGGCTTTCGTCAGCGGATTTGTATGATTATCGTCTGATGCAATTTATTCGATCATCACATCGCCACGATGTATGATCTGAACGAATCAGATGAATAGTCGAAGTATATATTTGGATCGTTGATGAGACCATTAATTCTTTAGTCTGCGCTGTAGCATAGCTCAGCTGCTAACAGAACTATATCTAATCTAATCAGATTTGTTAATGACCCAGATGGCTTCTATTGCTGCCTCAGCTGCAGCAATAACCCGCATTTATTGTTTATTCGTTAAGAGTATCTTTCTTGGAAGATTTCCTGCTCACTGTTCCGTTATTCAAACTGTATAGTATCGTTATTTTTTATTGGTTAGGAAACTTGTATCAGTGATCCCAGTCACTTCAAGTTCTCCTTCTCCATATTTTAAGACATCATGCTTAGTTCTCTAAGATACTAAGTATGTTCTTAACATCAATCCAGTGACCATCACTAGGATTGGCCTGTTTGTGACTCGATATGCTCAAAGCGTATGAGACACCAGGCCACGTACATTTTCCAATGTACTAGTTCTCGGAGAGTCTTAACAACTTTAAATCTATCCCAATAGATCTTTATTCCTAGAATAAAGGTTGTTTCTCCCAAGAATTCTACGGAGAATTTTCATGAAAGCCAAGCTTTCACCGATTGTAATATGGGAACATCATTTCCAAGAAATGACATATCATCATTAATTAGGACATCATTGTCAGTGCATTCTCACTAACCTCCTTGTATACACAAGAATCATATGCGTTTTGAATCAAATCATACACCATTATGATTACATCTAAACGATAGTTCCAAGAACCTAATGCTTGCTTTAATCCAGACATGGATCGAATAACCTGTAAACCTGTTTGCTAGTTTTGGTACGATAAAACCGCCAGGATGTTGTAAACATCCTCCAAGAGGTTTCCTTTTCAGGAAAGCGATTTTTCGGTTCAGCTGCCATATTTCATAAATGAAACATGTAGCATCAGCAATCATTTTCCAAATGGATTTAACGTGGCAACATGTAAAAGATTTCGTTGTAATCAACACAATGTTGATAACGATACCTTTCCGCTACAAGCCTAGCTTAGTACGTTGGTATGTTGCCTTCCATGTACGTCTTCCTTGAAGACTTATATAGTACCAATAGGCATAATGCCTTGCGGTATAATAACTAGTGTCCAAACATAGTTGATATACATGGAATCCATTTCGGACTCATGGCACTTTTCCATAATAGAGAGTCGATACCTTGTATCACTTCATCATACGTAGTCAGTTCGTATTCCTTAATAAGATTGACATCTTTATGAGGTGATATCAGAAACCCATACCCAGATTATTTTCTGACTCTCTCCGATCTACGCGGTTATTGTGTATTAGAAGATTACTGGTACAGTTTCATCCTTGATGAACTATTTGTGTTCCATTAAGGACTTGGTGCTTTGAATAGTATTACTCCGATTTTCATCGAGTTTTACTATCCTCCCACTTACCACTGCATATCAGTATTCCTTTTAGGAAAACCACATGGCGAGCAACAATTAAAATTGTTCTCTTGTGAGATGTATAAGTACTATACTTTGGTTTCCCTAGGATAACCTACAATTGGCACTTGTCCAATTTGGGTTCTTGTTTGGTATCATCCAAACATATGCCCAGCATTCCCAAATCATCAGGAGTGAAAAAGCCTAGTTTCTTTCCCGTTCATATCTAATATGAAATCTGTCAAACAGATTTTCATGGAACTTTATTCAAAATAAGTATTGTGCTGTTAAATGCTTATCCTTCAAAGGAAAATGGTAGCTCAGAGCGACTCATGATTAACCTTATCATGTCCAACAAAATTTGGTTTCTCCATTCGGACACACCGTCAAATTGACGTGTTCCGGGAGGAGTCCTTATTGAAAGAATACTATACTCTTTCAAGTATTTGAGAAACTTATTGCTTAAGTATTTTCATCATGGTCAAACCGTGATGTTTTAATACTTTATCCGATCTTTTCGTCTATTTCGTGTCGAAACTCCAAAAGTTTCCGATTTGTGTTCTTCAAAAGAAAACACAACCATAATGCGATGCCACATCCGTAAAGGTCACGAAATATTCATATCCACCTCTAGCCTAGCTAGACATGGGCCCACTTACGTCACTATGAACAAGGGCTAATAGATCGGTGGAACTTACACTTTTACCAAGTAAAGGTGTTTTAGGTACTTTACCTAATAAACTAGATTCCTAGACATCATTTGAATGGAATCAAATCCGTCCTAGTATCCACTATTCAAAAGTGTGGATATACGAGTCTTGTTTAATGTGTCCCAGACAGCACTGCCACAAATAAGTCTCATCCTAATCAAATCAGTTTGAGCTATTTGTTTGTCATGTTTTATGTTTGAGATTTATTTATATTCAAAATATAAATACTGTTATTCACATCTAATGTGTTTATCTTAACATCATCTTTATATAATAAAACACTTTAGTGTTCTAGAATATAAAGGCACACTCGCAACGAGTTATACTTGATATAGAGATAATGTTTCTAGTCAAACTAGTTACATTATAACAGTTTCCTAATTTAAGTACACAGCCAAAGGGTAGTTCCTAAACTTAGGTATCTACGGTTGAAACAGCGACTGTCGTCCCGTTTCCAATTCGTAGATTAATCTTATCTGAAGTCAGTATCATGCTCACAGTAGATTCTGCACATCAATGCATATTTATGTATCACACTAAGTATCTAAAATCCAATTTTAATACTAGTAGTGAACATATTTATGACAAACATATTTGAAGTCAGAACCTTGTCCTGTCTTCTATTCCTTCATGTCTGCTTTGTCCATACGGCAGTCATGCTTCAATGACCCCGTTTGCCACAAGTTAGGCAGACATATTGGGATATGTCCTTTATCTTCCTAGAAGATTATAATGATTTTGCCTTTGCCCTTTTCATATTCCAGAAGTCTTTGGCCAAGCCTTGGCCTTCTATAATATCGAAGTAGGGTGCGCCTTGCGCTTCTTGCCTTATTGCAAACTTTGACTTTGGTCTCCTTGAGAATAGTCATTAACTCTCCAAGAGTTGTTTATTACAATTCAATATTTCTAAGATCTAAGAATAGATCTATGAAGATCCTTCAATTTCATTATCATACTTTAAGGATCTAATCCTTACTTCTGATTAAGAAATTAAGGAGTCATTATGGCAAGCATAATGGATTAAACATTAAAGTTATCATCACATGAATCTTCCAAAGATCATGCTCTACTATTTGCTTAACTCCGGGCTTAGGCCTAAGATGTTATTCTATCAAATAAAGTAACTTCTTAGTTTCAGGACTATCCTGAAATTTATTCCCAATTTGAAAATTAAAGTCGTTTGAACACATTTTCCCTAGGATAATGTTTTAAACATTAATCTTTCAATTTAATCTTGATTCTAATAGTCCAACTATTTAATCAACGATTTCAGGTACAATCTAATGTAATGATTACTATAGTCTAACTATATAACTTATTACAATTTAATTGGTTAAAATCAAATATATATTGATTACTATAATCCAATTATATAATCATTATAAATGAAGAAGTTTGAATACAGTCCAACTGTTTAATTAAAACAACTATTAAATATTAGTCCAACTAATATTTGACGAATATATTTGATTGAGCGCGTATGGCAAGTAACTAAACGAATATTGCAAATCTAATACTTGCCTCCCACTATTTTTCGGCGAGCCTCTAACCCTCTATCGAGTACTCGGGAAACCATGTTTCCTAGTGGGCTAGGATCCCGTTAAATAACACACAATCTTGACTTTGGCTAACAAATTGTATGATACTTAACTAGGTAGATCTCTAAGATCAATTGGATCTCATCCAATTCCTAGATCCAGTAGGTGGACATCCAAGTCCGCAACATATATCTTATATATGCCAATATATCAAATATATTACCTAACCTTTTCCTCTGAATCAACTAAGCCTTGGCTTTGGCATAACAAACTTAATGATCCCAATTAAGCGGAACCCATTGACATGGAAAGCTTCGTAATCAATGTCGATGGACAAGAAGTGATCTTGACTTTGGCCAAAAAATCACGACTTGGACAAGACACTGATATGGAACGAAACTCTCATGATTCAAACACATCCGCAATTGACAAAGGTCTTGACTTTGGCCAACAAACCAATGCCAACTTTGGATCTTGAGTAAGAATCACTCAACGGAAGGAAAAACGCTTAATATGTTCGAGGGTTTTTCGCGTGCAAATTGGCAACCAATTTATTATCTTTGTTAAGGTCTCATCATCATACACCCTTAAACATGCATTCTAAATACATAATAAAGCGCGTATAAATAAATAAATTAATAATGATATGCGGATGGATATCTCACAAATTGTTCCTAGAACAAATCACTCCCTTTCCTCTCCCCGGCTAGAACTATTCTAATTCTACCCAATTACAAAATACAATAAAGAAACCTCATTTACATTGAGGGGAATAGGTGAGAAGAGAAATACAATGAGAAATGAGATAAAAGGCTGGACACGTAGGTCCAATTTAATAAATTCTAAACTTATTACAACAATTTCCAAAACTGCCATTGCCCTTCTAATATCCATCCGATATACATTATTCATACAACACATTCATGTATTCATACAAATCATGTTATTCAATCAATCTAATCCAATTAATTAATCTTTGAATTAATGACCATACAATGTTCATACAACGATTTGATTTGCGTGAGTCAAACTCGTTTAAGAATAAATACTCAAAGTAAGTATTCTTGAATTATATTGAACTAAAACTTTAAATCCAATTTATTTGTATTCAATACTAATTCCAATTTAATTCCAAATTAAATATATATACACTTACTTATAAGCCTTAAGGGCTTGGATTCCAAATCCAATCTTAATGGGTCTCAAAGGCCCAATAACATCCAATGTCATTTCAATTAAAGTCCAATGGGATTTTAATTGATTCTTAAGGCATGGGCTTTGGCCATAATGGATCAAACCCAAAATGCCAAGGCCCAATAGGAATCACCCTATTGCCAACAAATCAATTTAGGCCCATTAGGCCCAATTAAATTCTTTAAAGGGCCAAGTGATGTATTTGGACTTTATGGAATTGATTTTGGGCCCAATTGGATCCAATCCAAAAGTCCAAAACCAAACTTAGTCAAACCAAGCCCATTAAGCCCAAATACACACTTTTAGCCCAATACATAATTAAAGGCTTATTAACATAATTATAATATTCTAAATATCACAATGATTTTAATTAAAGTGTATTAGCCATGATTAATTAATTAAACTCAATATTTCTAAAATACCAATTAACTTAATTAATCATGCTTAATCCATCAATTCATGCTCAACACAAATTGAAGCCAAAATACATAATTTCATGCTCAACATGCTCTTTGATTTTAACATAAACATTATTGAATTTGATTATAATCTAATCAAACCAACAATCAACATTTAAACATGCATTTAAACACATCATTTTATGCTACAAAAATCAAAAAATCTGCAGTGGACTGCACTGTATATTCGGCCACCTTAAGGAATTATAAAAATTTTGATCCAATCAATTTTTCTCAAATCTAATCATGCACAACTCTAAGTTAACATATTCTAAGCATGCTCAAAGCATCAATTTGAAAGAATCATGCTCAAAACATAAAAGCCCCAAATTTTAGTCTCATGAACCCTAAAATTTTCATGCTTAAAATTGGCTCTGATACCATTGTTAGTGTTCCTAGAACATGCCAAGGATCTAATAAGCATGAAAACATGTTCATAAATTCAAAATAAGTTGCGGAATTACTTATATTGAATGGATTTGAGCTTTTAAAATTTTGAGAAGAAGATCCAAGATCCAAGATGCTTCCTTTGTTGATTCCAAGCTTTGAGTTGAAGATCTCCATGATCATTCCTTTGTTGAATCCAAGCTTTTGAAGTTGTTTCCCTATCACCTTAGTTGATTCCATGAAGTGCTAGCTCCTTTGAAATTGCAACAAAATCAAAGAGAAGAAATGAAGGCCATTCACGCCCATTTGAGAGAGTATTAGGGTTTCCATTTTGTTCCATGTGTGTTTTTGTGTGAAGCATACACAAGTGAAGAGAGAGAGAAGAGTTTTAGGTAAAACCAATTTACCTTTTTACCTAAACAAGGTAGTTGGGAAAATGGTTTCACCAAAACCATTCCAAGGTAGTTGGATGGTGGGTGGCTTGGCATAAATGCCAACTACCCTCCCAACTACTACATGTGAATTGGGCCCCACATTTGAATTCAAAATTCAAATGTCTCTACGAATTTGCCGTGGCTCGGTTCCGTTTAATCCGATTAAACGCACTTTCGTCGCTAAATAATTAAATCTAATTTAATTAAATAACGATGCCTCACAAATATATTATGAATGTCGTTTATGAATTAATTCTAAATTAATTCGTTCGTTCGTATTAAAGTCCGACTTTAATTCCGTAATGTAATCCAATTCATATTAATATATCCAATATATTAATTTTAGCCCATACGAATAAATTAAATAGAAAAATCAAATTTAACTATTAAATTTATTTTACCGATTAATTCCAAATTAATCCCGTTCTCTCTCTTCCGAACACATTTAATCCCAGATTAAATAATACCTCAATTAATCCCAGATTAATTTTCTCTCTCTTAATTAATCCCAGATTAATTATCTCTCTTATATAATCCCAGATTAATTCTAATTAAATCAACTGTCATCGATGAATCTTTGGGAAGCGACCCAAGAGATCTCTGGATATGTTGGCAGTAAATACGGTCATCAGATTATCCGAATACATACGTACCTCGTACCACGTGCTTACCGATTTACAAGACATGGTTGGCTTCTAGCAAAGCACCGTGCCTACCCAATTCTCCAGAAATATTCTTACTGGAATATATAATCTATGTCAGGCGTAGTATACGTAGTATTGCGTATTGCGATCCAGTATCAGATTGTCACGTGCTAGGCCTGAGGCTGGAATGTGTCTGCCCCGTACGAAGCACATGTCGGATGTCTGGTAACTAGTCTCTATAATCGGACATACATGACCTAGTCATAATATCCCGATGACTGCAGTACTTAAGAGCACTAGTACCGTATCCTACGTGACATCATCTCCACTATGACTGGAGTGATACTTCCGTCTTGACATCACACCCAATACACTACGATTCTAGATATACCCAGCAGAGGCGTACACAGAACCTGTTAAAGCCCTGGACGACCAAAACTAAAGCATACCGATTGTCGCTAGTATTAGCGATGCAAGTCTCAGGTTAAGACCAAATACACCTACCCTGATTTCGGACTTCCATAGACACATAGTCATACTGCCAATGGAATTCCGAGGGGTCTATCCAGAGCGAAGCTATTTTCCATACCATCGGTAAAACAGAACCTCCTATTACACTTGCATGAGTATCCTATACCCAAATATATGAGAACTATGCCGTTATGATCTCACATAACACGCACAAGTGTAATACTAGTCTATTCCGCATTATCGATGTTCAGTCTCGATAATACTATGACTAGGGATATTTAATGATCAATCCTTCGTGGACTGATACTGTCTCATATCATCTCAATCTAGGAACTAATCATAAGTACCTCCTATCATTTATACATCTAGGTGATCTAATCACAAATGATAAGAGTGCAATCTCCTTGTCACATAGTTAATTTGTACAACAACACCATGATCTGTACAAATAGTGACGCTATGGGTCATAATTGTCCAACAAGTAGAATACAAGAGGAAACCTCCCGTAGTTATAGTTGATGGGGTCTATTCCCTTAGAGAAAAATTGACCTGGTCCAAAGATGAATTTGATGCTAGCAATAGGAACAACAAGGCAGTTAATGCCATACATGGTGCTGTATGTTCTGCTGAGTTTAGGAAAATCTCAATGTGTGAGATAGCCAAGAATGCTTGGGACATCCTGCAGACTGTGCATGAGGGCACATTGTCTGTTAAAAATAATAGACTTCATGATCTTGCTACTAGGTTTGAGGTCGCCAGAATGAAAGATGATGAGACCTTTGATGAGTTCTATGCTGAGATTAACGACATAGTTCACTCAAGCTTTAACCTATGAGAGACTATCCCTACCAGTAGGATAGTTTGGAAAATCCTTAGATCCCTGCATGATAAGTTCCTACCCAAGATCACCGCTATCGAGGAAAGTAATGACCTCGATAAGCTTAAATTAGAAGACCTTATAGGAAAACTGCAGGTTTATGAGAGAAAACGTCCTGGTTATAAACAGCCAAAAACTATAGCGATGAAGATCGTAAAGGAATTTGTTCATGATCCGTCTAGTGATGATGATAATACCTTCACGGATCGTGATTTTTCCTGTTTGCAAAGAAGTTTAAGAAATTTCTTAAGCTGAATAAGAGTGGCCATAGTAGTGATAGAGATATGGAGGATAGGCCTAAAGAGGGTAGGCATAGCAGGAGAGAGTCTAGAGAGGATATGGGCAACAAACCCTGAGGTATCCAATGTCAAGAGTGTGAAGGTTATGGGCATATTCGACCTGAGTGTACGACATAGAAATCGGCGACGCTGTTCTAGGCTCGCGGCCTAGTTGGGAGTACGGGATAGCCCTCGGGGGAACTAAACCGAAGAAATAATATGGAGTCGCCACCCGGTGTGAACCGGGAAAATGATTTAAGGCCTCACTCACCCCTCGTAAGGGAAGACCTCAAACCGTTGGGTTCGGAATGGTCCCTTACTTATGCCACTTGTAATGAAAAGATTTGTGCAATAACTTAACCGAGTCTACGCAACATATTCAAGAATAACCTATACCTAGTTTGCATTCAAGAGAATAAATCCTATGTCTAAGTTTGCATGCTTTAAAAATAAGTCATCATAACGGCAAACATACGATATCACACAATAATCTTATGAGCATGTTGAATTACCAAACACGAAAAATAAATAACAACTTAAACATAAATGTAAATTAAACTCCTATTGCGAAAGTAAATAACTAAATCATGCACAAAGAAATAACGTACTAACAGCTAAATCATGCTTAAGAAATAAATAACATACTAGACTAAATCATGCTCGAACACAAGGTTGGATGAAACGAAATACGCGTGTCTCTCAAGTGGTACATGGAATTGTATCCCGAGTGCAAACCGTAATACCATCCATTCGGATTCGGCTACGGAATTTATGTCCGGGTTTCCATCCGATATACCGCAAGAGAGGACACATATTCGTTCATCCGGAAATCACATCATGCACCAATCCACAATACTCATGCGAAATAAAGTAATAAAATAACTAAATACAAAGGATAATAAATAAATGGGGTGCCCTCAGGTCTAACCTCTTTAGTCGTCTATCGGAAGTGCGGTACGTGGTCGTCGGAAGGGTTGATGCTCCGCAACTCCTCCGGTTCACTGGTTCAACATTTTCCTTCGCTGTTTCACTGTTCGGGCTGCTTTTTTACTCTGTTTTACGGCTATTTCTGGTTGCGGTATTAGCTCACTGTTTTGCGGTAAAGCGGGACTGTTTTGGGGTGTATTTTGGGGTGTTATTTTTGGTGAGGCAATGGGCTGTTTAAGGGTGCTGCCGTTCACGGTTTGAGAGCTGGGAGGGGGCGTTTTAGGGTTTTGTTCAGTGAGGGGGCAGTTTTGTTTACGTATTGATTTGTTATAATTCGGCCAGTGGCTACTTTAGTGGAGGGCTGATGCGTTGAAGGTTATTGAGGTGAGGGTAGGTTTTAAGGCTAATGGTGAAGAGATTTATGGCTTTGTTGTGAGCTTGTTATGGGGGCAGTTTGTATGGCTGCAATTAGTGTGTTTGATGAGGGGGTATGAGGTGGCAAGTTGGTGAGCTGTTATGTGTGTAAATTATGCGTGAAGGGGCTGCTGGATGAGTGGGGAAGTGAGTGGCGTGAGGTGGGGGCTGTGTGAAGTGCGAGAGAGTGAGTGAAGTCTGCTTATTCGTGGCTTTGTGGATTGATTCTGTGTGCATTACTTTTGTCGGTTGGTCATTTATGAGCAGTCGGTGGAGGGGCTTAGCTTTGATCGGTTTGTGTGGTTTAATGAGAGAGAAATGAGACGTGGGCGTTGAAGGATCGTGAGGCTAGAGAGAGCTGAATGAGGGTTTTTTTTTGTTGTTCCTTCCGAGAGTTTGTGTGAGGAGGGAGAAGAGGTGAGAGATGGAACCGAGAGAAAGGTGTGTGTTTAATCAGTCCAGCCGAGAGCTATTAGAGTTGTGTTTTCATGAGAATGAGCCAGGGGTTTCAAGGTTGGGTTTAGGTTTCTTTTTATAGGCAAGGGTTGGGGTTTACCTTGTATAGGTAGGGAAAAAATATTGTAATTATGGGGGGAATATTTAATTTATGTATCATAAGGAAATGATATCGTTAATTAGGGAGGTAATTTGTTTTAGTTAGGAAGATGATTATTGGGATTTGATTTGATTTCATTTAGTTTAGGCATGTGATTTAATTTAATTAGGAATGTGATTTATAAGATTTGATTTGATTTGTTTAATTTAGGAATGAGATTTGTTTTGATTTAATTGGATTTGATTTAATTTAATTTGATTTAATTTAATTTTTGACATGTGTTTTAAATGTTTTAATTATTATTGGATGTGATTTAATGGGCTTGGGCTAGGCTCAGTTTAGTGGGCTTGGTGTATGGTTTGGTGATGTGTGGGATTGGTGTGTGTCTTGCGGGGGTTTGGGCTAAGGATGTGTTTTGAAACAGAGGTCCAACAAGTGAACCCGAAGCTAATCCAGCGAATTAAATCCAACAGAATTGTCAATTCTTGACTCTTCCCTTCCGACGTCCGTTTCCCGCGGCTTCCACAATTAAAGAGGTAGTGTCTTCATGCGAGACTCATCATCGGACTTATATGCAAAAATGCAGTGCCTACAGTCGCCCCCACTTTGATGGGACTTGTGCAGTGTGTGACAATGACAATCCTATCAAAGTTATGCAATGCATTTTTACTTACATGGCTCGCCAGCTGCCACTTGACTTGCATGTTGCTTTGAGTTGAGTTGATTTGGTGGTGAGGTGCTGGGACCCCTGGTTCATTCCCGAACCGTTATTGTGAGGTGGTCTATTCCCGAACATTTACTGTGAGATGGTCCATTCCCGAACCGTTACTTTGAGGTGGCCCATTCCCGAACCGTTACTGTAAGGTGGTCCATTCCCAAACCGTTACTGTGAGGTGGTCCATTCCCAAACCGTTACTGTGAGGTGCTGCATTCCCGAACCGTGCTCCATTCTCGGAGTGCCATTCCGGGCTTGTTCATTCCCGAACTGTGTTTCCATTCTCGGAGTGCCATTCTCGGCTTGTTCATTCCCGAACTGTGTTTCCATTCTCGGAGTGCCATTCCCGGCTTGTTCATTCCCGAAATGTGTTTCTATTCTCGGAGTGCCATTCCCGGCTTGTTCATTCCCGAACTGTGTTCTATTCTCGGAGTACCATTCCCGGCTTGTTCATTCCCGAACTGTGTTCCATTCTCGGAGTGCCATTCTCGGCTTGTTCATTCCCGAACTATGTTCCATTCTCGGAGTGCTATTCCCGGCTTGTTCATTCCCGAACTGTGTTCCATTCTCGGAGTTCCATTCCCGGCTTGTTCATTCCCGAACTGTGTTTCCATTCTCGGAGTGCCATTCCCGGCTTGTTCATTCCCCAACTGTGCTCCATTCTCGGAGTGCCATTCCCGGCTTGTTCATTCTCGAACTGTGCTCCATTCTCGGAGTGCCATTCCCGGCTTGCCCATTCTCGAACTATGTTCCATTCTCGGAGTGCCATTCCCGGCTTGTTTATTCCTGAACTGTGTTCCATTCTCGGAGTGACATTCTCGGCTTGTTCATTTCCGAACTGTGTTCCATTCTCGGAGTGCCATTCTCGGCTTGTTCATTCCCGAACTGTGTTCCATTCTCGGAGTTCCATTCCCGGCTTGTTCATTCCCGAACTGTGTTCTATTCTCGGAGGGCCATTCCCGGTTTGTTCATTCCCGAATTGTGTTTCCATTCTTGGAGTGCTATTCCCGGCTTTCTGATGATGTGTGGGCCTCAAACCTGGGACTCATCCCCAAAACTGATACTGACGTGGGCCTCGACCCTGAGACGCATCCCCAAAACTGACACTGACGATGTGTGGGCCTCAACCTTGAACTGATACTGATGTGGCCCTCGCCCCCAAAATGATACTGATGTGGGCCTCGCCCTGGGACTCATCCCCAAAACTGATTCTGACGTGGGCCTCAACCCTGTGACTCATCCCCAAACTGATACTGATGTGGGCCTCGACCCATGCTCCATCCTCAAACTGATACTGATGTGGGCCTCGCCCCAAACTGATACTGATGTGGGCCTCGCCCCCAAAATGATACTGATGTGGGCCTCGCCCCCAGACTGATACTGATGTGGGCCTCGCCCTAGACTGATACTGATGTGGGCCTCGCCCCAAACTGATACTGATGTGGTCCTCGACCCTGGGATTCATTCCAAAACTCTGACGATGTGGGCCTCGACCCTGGGATTCATTCCCGCATTCATTCAAAAACTCTGACGATGTGGGCCTCGACCCTGGGATTCATTCCCGAAATTGCTTATAATATGGACCTCGGCCCTGGTATCCATTCCCCAAAACTGCTTGTCTTTGTCGCTTTTTCCTTTTCTTCAAAACATGCGAACAAAAACAAGACAAAAATTACGTGTATGT
Source organism: Zanthoxylum bungeanum (assembly GCA_019454045.1). Taxonomy (NCBI): domain Eukaryota; kingdom Viridiplantae; phylum Streptophyta; class Magnoliopsida; order Sapindales; family Rutaceae; genus Zanthoxylum; species Zanthoxylum bungeanum. Next base: position 25,384 of record SKCR01026132.1, on the reverse strand, counting down.
GACGTGTATGCATGTGTGCATGGATGTGTTTCCTATTCCGATGGGTTAGGTCTTCCTTGTGCTCCTTGGTGTCATTCGCCTATAACTGTCTTTGGTCGCCCCCTGGGCCTGCTTATAGTTTCTTTTTGCCGGTTCTTTTCTGGTGATTGGTCAGTCATCTTTAGTCTCATTTGCTCAAGTTCTCGTTGTGTCCCTCATTTACGGGGTGGTAGACTGGTCGCCCCCAGTCTTGATTTAGCTTTCTGCTCTCCGCTGCTTGCATTAGGTCAAGGTGGACCACACGGTATGGAATTCTACATCATCATATTATATCACATGCTACAAAATAGTCCCAATAGTTACACATATTATTGCCCTCAAAGAATGCCCAATATTGAAACCAGAGAACCTTCAAAACATTCAACGCAACTCAAATCCAAGTCTTTGAATAAATGATCTAAGCCAGACTCAAAGTGTGTGTGTGCAAAGGTTCCTTTGCAGATTCATCCCCAGGTAAGCCAACTCAATGATTTTATCAAAAAAATGGGATCGATGGGTCAAACCAACATAGATGTCTCAATTATGCCTACAGTTGCTTTTCTGTGCTCAATGTGGTATGGTTTTCTTTCTCTTTTGTCTCTTTCTTTTTTCTTTTCATTTTGAACTTTTTTTTTCCTTTATCTTTTTTTTTTCAACACACCTACCCTTTAAGGTAGCATTTCTCCTCATGGTGGTCCTAATACTCGCCCATGGGTAGCTTCACGCTTATCGGTTATAGGTGGTTCAATTCTTTTCTTTAGAGACTTTTCTTTCATTTACAACCATACCACACACCATAACATAACCAAATCTAGATAGACATCTAAGCAAACGGTCATTCACCGACCTACAATTTCTTCAACTAGTCACCTTGCCAACTACTCAGGTTTTCACCGCTAAGAACCTATAGTGTAGTGCTTACGAGTCTAACATAGATCAATCACTCAAAGTATCAGATAAAAGCACATCAAGAGTTTATCGTTTCTAAGATTTCACCCTAAAGCAAATGATTTCATCATTGGACTTATGCCTAACTATTAGGGACTAAGAACAATCAATTTTTCTTTTCTTTTTTTCTGTTTTTTTTTCACAATGGTCTTTCTATCCTTGCTGTAAAGTTTTCTGTCCCTCGGTTTCCTTTTCCCCGATATCCATGTTTGCTAAACTCTTTTTGACAAATCTTTCTTTCTTCTCTAACCCAACAGATATCTATGATGGCTTTTAAGACACAGGGTTAACATGATGCGTGTATGCATGAGATGCATGAGATGCGTGCGATGTATGGAATATATAAGTCGGCCCATTATCATTTTAAAGTATTCAATCATACTATTACGCGATGCAAACTTGTCCCAATTGAAAAGGCCCAACATGTTTACACCTTTACGATAACATGGCTAAATGACTTCAAATGATAAGAGGCCCAAACATAAAATGGCCCATCGACGTTTTATAAGCTTTTGGCCCAATTGTCAAAGGACATGAACTCGTCCCGGTTTAAATGGCCCAACAAGCTCACATCTCTTGACAAGAAGTCCAACTGGATCCAAATGACGATGGTCCCAAACATGAACATAAAGAAATATTTTCTATTGGTTCCACGGCTATGGTTCGCATACGGGTTTATGAGGGGTGTAGACAAAGGTTCTCGCTGACGAAGGATTGCCCACAACTAGGACTCCCCACTCAAGGGTTCGAGCGACCAAATGAGCGCATATTTTTTATACCTTAAGGTACATGCCAACGAGTTATGGTGTGTGACTAACTGTCAAATGGATTTCCTATTGTAGATTCCCCAGAGGGAGGGTGGAGCGAACTCTCTTAAATACCCAAGACTCTTAGGCTCTTATCTCCTTGGTGACAGGAATAAACAACAAGTCCTCCAAATTAGTCTGTCACAACGAGCTACGGGTAATGATTATCTAGGTGCCTTCACAGTTTTTCCTTATGGAAAGGTAGTGAATGAAGGAAGACCAAACCATCACTAGCCTTAAAAATGCCTTTGATTAAACCCCTTCAACCCACTATAGATGCGGTTTAAGTAAAGCACAAATCATAATCACTATAAGATATTATTTCGGGGCCGATTCTCTGTCTCTAGTGGAGTTGCTAGACTGTACGACACAGAAATCGGCGACGCTGTTTGTTCTAGGCTCGCGGCCTAGTTGGGAGTACGGGATAGCCCACGGGGGAACTAAACCGAAGAAATAACATGGAGTCGCCACCCGGTGTGAACCGGGAAAATGATTTAAGGCCGCACTCACCCCTCGCAAGGGAAGACCTCAAACCGTTGGGTTCAGAATGGTCCTTTACTTATGCCACTTGTAATGAAAAGATTTATGCAATAACTTAACCGAGTCTACACAAAATATTCAAGAATAACCTATACCTAGTTTGCATTCAAGAGAATAAATCCTATGTCTAAGTTTGCATGCTTTAAAAATAAGTCATCACAACGGCAAATATACGATATCACACAATAATCTTATGAGCATGTTGAATTATCAAACACGAAATATAAATAACAACTTAAACATAAACGTAAATTAAACTCCTATTGCGAAAGTAAATAACTAAATCATGCACAAAAAAATAACGTACTAATGGTTAAATCATGCTTAAGAAATAAATAACATACTAGACTAAATCATGCTCGAACACAGGTTGGATGAAACAAAATACGTGTGTCTCTCAAGTGGTACATGGAATTGTATCCCGAGTGCAAACCGTAATACCGTCCATTCGGATTTGGTTATAGAATTTACGTCTGGGTTTCCATCCGATATACCGCAAGAGAGGACACATATTCCATTCATCCGGAAATCACATCATGCACCAATCAACAATACTCATGCGAAATAAAGTAATAAAATAACTAAAAGCAAAGGATAATAAATAAAAGGGGTGCCCTCAGGTCTAACCTCTTTAGTCGTCTATCGGAAGTGCGGTACGTGGTCGTCGGAAGGGTTGATGCTCCGCAACTCCTCCGGTTCACTGGTTCAATGTTTTCCTTCGCTGTTTCGTTGTCGGCGGGCTGCTGTTTTACTCCGTTTTACGGCTGTTTCTGGTTACGGTATTGGCTCACTGTTTTGGGGTGTATTTTGGGGTGTTATTTTCGGTGAGGCGAAAGGCTGTTTAAGGGTGCTGCCGTTCACGGTTTGAGAGCTGGCAGGGGGCGTCTTAGGGTTTTGTTCAGTGAGGGAGGCAGTTTTGTTTACGTATTGATTTGTTAGAATTCGGTTAGTGGCTACTTTAGTGGAGGGCTGATGTGTTGAAGGTTATAGAGGTGAGGGTAGGTTGTAAGGCTAATGGTGAAAATATTTATGGCTTTGTTGTGAGCTTGTTATGGGGGCAGTTTGTATGGCTGTAATTAGTGTGTTTGATGAGGGGGGTACGAGGTTGCAAGTTGGTGAGCTGTTATGTGTGTAAATTATGCGTGAAAGGGGCTGCTGGATGAGTGAGGGAGTGAGTGACGTGAGGTGGGGGCTTTGTGAAGTGCAAAAGAGTGAGTGAAGCCTGCTTGTGCGTGGCTTTGTGGATTGATTCTGTGTGCATTACTTTTATCGGTTGGTCATTTATGAGTAGTCGGTGGATGGGCTTAGCTTTGGTTGGTTTGTGGGTTTAATGAGATAGAAATGAGACGTGGGTATTGAAGGATCGTGAGGCTAGAGAGAGCTGCATGAGGGTTTTTTTTTGTTGTTCCTGCCGAGAGTTTGTGTGAGGAGGGAGAAGAGGTGAGAGATGGAACCGAGAGAAAGGTGCGTGTTGAATCAGTCCAGCTGAGAGCTATTAGAGTTGTGTTTTCGTGAGAATGAGCCAGGGGTTTCAAGGTTGGGTTTAGGCTTCTTTTTATAGGCAAGGGTTGGGGTTACCTTGTATAGGTAGGGAAAAAATATTGTAATTATGGGGGGAATATTTAATTTGTGTATCATAAGGAAAAAATATCTTTAATTAGGGAGGTAATTTGTTTTAGTTAGGAAGATGATTATTGGGATTTGATTTGATTTCATTTAGTTTAGGCATGTGATTCTTTTTTAATTAGGAATGTGATTTATGAGATTTGATTTGATTTTTTTAATTTAGGAATGAGATTTGTCTTGATTTAATTGGATTTGATTTACTTTAATTTGATTTAATTTAATTTTTGACATGTGTTTTAAATATTTTAATTATTATTGGATGTGATTTAATGGGCTTGGGCTAGGCTCATTTTGGTGGGCTTGGTGTATGGTTTGGTGATGTGTGGGCTTGATGTGTGTCTTGCGGGGGTTTGGGCTAAGGATGTGTTTTGAAACTGAGGTCCAACAAGCGAACCCGAAGCTAACCTAGCGAATTAAATCCAATAGAAATGTCAATTCTTGACTCTTCCCTTCCGACGTCCGTTTCCCGTGGCTTCCACAATTAAAGAGGTAGTGTCTCCATGCGAGACTCATCATCGGGACTTATATGCAAAAATGCATTGCCTACAATGAGTGTCCCATATACCTTAAGGCTAAAGGTAAGAAAGCCATGACAGCCTCTCTTAGTGATTCAGAAAGTGGCTATACTTCTGATGAGTCTCCTAAAGTCAAGAGCAATTTTATGGCCTTTGCTGCTAGTGTGTCTGGTGATAGAGATGGTATTGTTAGTGATGCTGATTCAAATCCTCTCTCACAATCAGTCTATAGATGAAGATAGTCTCCAGGTAGCTTATGCCGAACTATTTAATGAGCGTTTAGCTATTAAGAAGACTAGTATAGAGGTCACTTAGAGGCTGAAATGAGTTAAGCTAGAAAAGAATGAAGCTCAAGCCAAATTTGAGCAAAACCTTTTAATGATTGATGACCCGGAGGAGAGGAATAGATGCATAATTGATAGGGTCCAAATATTAAAAGTTGAACTTGAAGATGCTAGAACCCAGTTGTTTACATTTTCTAGTGGGAATAAAAAAGTGGATCGTATGTTAGGTATTAGTTATGAGCCTCATTGTGATAAGGCGTTATCATCTAGAGCTGTGTCTGTCTCTACTAAACATGACTTAGGTAAGAAACTTGTTGATTGCTGTCATGTGATTCCTCCATTTATTCCTCATCCTATGTCCCAACCTCGATCTAGAGGTGTTGTAGGTAAACCTCGCTCTCATCCGAGGTTTGTGCCTGTGTGCCATCACTGTGGCAAGGAAGAACACATTAAGCCTAAATGCTTCATGTTGCACAAACAAAAGAAGATGCATAAGAGTGTGTCACCTAGATTTTCTACTTCAAATCTAGTTTCTCAAGTTTCTACACTAACTAAACAGACACAATTTCTTAGAAAGAAACTTGCTTTGTTGACTGGGAATACTCATGTGGAAAAGGTACCTAGAAAGGTTTGGGTGAGGAAACAAGATGTCTTCCCATATACTTCTGAATGCCTTGATCCTGACAGTCATGATAAGAGTGCACTTCGGTGTAACTCTGCTTAGAAGTTGCATTTATTTTCCCATTGCATGTGTGTGTGTGTGTTTTATGTTTTTGCTCGTTTATTTTGTTTCACTGCATATGGGTGTGTGTGTTATTCTTTGTTACCGTAGTCTTTGTATTAGGTAGTGTTTTATCACAGAATGCCAAAGAGGGAGATTGTTAGTTCCATTTTTATTGGCAATGTCCGTAACAAAATAAATTCAATTGAGTTATAATAAGTCTTGAAGATCTTGGAGCAATTGGACTGGGTTTTGACAAAGCTGGAACAATTTCGTTAGTGCTGCGTTCGTTTCAACATTCGAACGTGTGGCGTTAGTGGCACGTTCGTTGTTGGGTTCGAACGAAATATTCCACAGAACAATCGTTCGAGGTACGTTTGAGTAAGCATTTGAATTGATCATTCCAGAGAGAAAACGTTCGAGGTGCCTTCGAATAGCGTTCGAACGAGTGTTTCCAGTAGGCACGAGTTCGTGATGCGTTCGAGTAAACGTTTGAACACGACTGCGATTAGAATGCGTTTTTCAGCATTTTGCCTTTGAAAAACCCTAGATACCAACCCTACCTATAATTAGAACATGTAGCCACCTTCCCCAATGGTTGAAACACAAATCCCTTGAGGCAAAATCTCTCAAAGCTTTCAACATTCTTTGATTTCACCTTGAAGACTCCTTTCATCTTTTGTCTTCTATATGTTGGTGAAATCCATCTTTGATAAACCTTCAACACAACCTAACCCAAAATTCCTAATCCTCCAGAGTTCTTTAGGAGGAAAATTGGTAGTTGGAGTTCCGGCGTTCAGAGTTGCAGAGACAATCCACTCAGAGACTTCAGAGGTTCTAAAGAAAACCGTGGGGTATGGGCTTGAGGAGTTTTTCGAGTTCTTGCAGGATAAAGGTACTAGAGTCGGTGGAGTTACCACCATAGATCTTTTACCATCACTGTAATGTTTTCTCATATAATGTATTTTGGGCTGGTAGCCGAGATACCCAGAGTGGTTTTTTACTTGCACAAGTTTTCCACTTCGTCACCAAAATAACTTGTGTTGTTGTTTTTTTTTTGCATTGATTGGATATTTGTTAGAATAAGATTGCTTGTTGATTAATCTATAGACACAGAAATTAAGACTTATCTTAGTTAATTGTGATAAATTCTGCATAGGGTCAGAACCTTGGATAATTACAAACTTTCAATGAGAAACAAGTTAAAAGATAAAAAAAAAGTCTTCAACACACTACTTGATAAACATATTGTATTGGAGTGTTTTTCTTATCATTTTGTTGAATGTTGTTTTTTATTTCATGGATAATTTAGGAAATCTACTTCTCGAATAAATCTCCCCCAAACAGTGAATTTGTTTGGTTAGTTGGGAACCAAAAAAAACTTGACAACCAAACTAAAAATCACTGAGAAAATAAAGGTTTAACGTGATTCGGCGGAGTGTGGCTCCAACCTACGTCCACGAGAGCGAAGAAAGAAAATTTATTATGAGCTCGAGTCAAGACCGACCAGCTTTCTCTCTCTATCACTAAGATTTTTAGAGCTCTTTTACAAGTTATGGAATGTAGAAAATACTAACCCTTAAATCTGAGCTTTCAACCCCCTTATATAGGCTTCTAAATCTAATGTTACACCAACTCGTGACTTCAGCTCACGTTAGCCTGTCACTGTCGCTCATGCTCATTTTCCCCAACTAATCTGCAAATAGTAGATCTGGTCTTAAAAAATAATTATGCTTTTAAAAAATAAATAACGAACTAAATTAAACCATGCTTTGAATATTAATTAAATAACCTAGAAACTATCACATGCTCAAATACAAGTTCGGATGAGATGAAATACGTGTCTCTTAAGTGGTACGTGGCTTTGTATCCCGAGTACAAACCGCACTACCGTCCATTCGGATTCCGCTACGGAATTTACGTCCGGGTTTCCATCCTATATACCACCAAAGGGAACACATATTCCGCTCGTCCAACAATCACATCATACCTCAAACGACTCTCATGCGATAATACATTAAAATAAACAAAAATAAACGAAAGGTAATAAATAAAAAGGTGCCCTCAGGTCTAACCTCTTTTGTCTTCTCACGAAAGCGCGTTACACAGGCCGTCGAAATGGTGAATGATCCGCTACTTTTATGATTCACTGACTCAACGTCTTTCCTCGTTGTTTTGATGTTCGGGCCACTGTTTTCACTCAGTTTCGCTGCTGTTTTCGGTGAATTTTCTGGTCACTGTTTCAGGTTTGTTAATGGACTGTTTTGGGACTGTTTTGGCGGTTATTTGGACTGGTTTGGACTGCAGTTTTGGAAGGGTTCCAGGGGCAGTTTTTGTTACTGTTTCTGGTAGTTTTCTGGACAGTTTACTGGGCAGTTTCTGGGCAATTTTACTGGGCAGTTTTGGGCAGTTTCGGGTACTATTTTGGGCAGTTTTACTTGTGTCGATTTGAGTGTGTTGTGAAGAGTGAATGTGCGTCAGTGTAAGGTGGCTTTATGTGAGAGTTGTGAGTGTGTGCGCTGGGAGTGTGGCTTTATGTGAGAGTTGAGAGTGTGTGCGATGGCAGTGTGGCTTTATGACGTGAGGAGTTTTTGTGGGTGCGCTGGCAGTGTGGCTTGGCGAGAGTGCTAGGTGGCAGTGTCTTTGTGCGCTGAACGTGTGGCGTGAGTTAGGAGGGGCGGTGAGTGTGGTGGGCTTAATGAGGGTTGTTTCGTGGAATGTGCAGGCCGGCTGGTTCGTTGGCTTATTATGTGTTTTATGGTCGGTTGAGGGGCTGTGTCGTGAGTGCTTTTGTGAATGCAATTTGGTTTGAAGTGGTGAGGGTGAGTGGCGTGCTTGAGGGTTCTCTGTACGTTAGTGGGGCAGGCTCTATTTATGCGTGAATGGCTTGTGATTTTTGATAGTGCCCACGGTGAAGGGTGAAGAGAGAGGGAAGCCTTGAAAGGGATCTAGGGTTTTTTTTGTTCTTGCTTTGTGTTTTGTCGTGAGTATTGGAGAGGTCCAGGGTTGGAGTTTGTTGTTTGTTTATATAGGGAGAGGGAATGAATAGGGTTAGGGTTAAAAAGGAAAGAAAATCAATTAATTTATGTGTGTATTTGACTTTAATTATTTAAGGCAAGAAATTATGTAATTTAGGTGGGGAATTATTTACATTAGGGGAGTGATTTATTTATTTTAGGAATTGATTTATTTAATTTTGGTATTAGGTTTAATTTAATTTTAAATTTAATTTGTTTTAATTCAATTTAATTTGTTTTAATTTAATTTAATTTCAATTTTAATTTAATTTAATTTTAATTAGTTTAATTTGTGACATGTTTTTTAAATGTTTTAATTATTTAATTTGTGATGTGTTTTAAAACATAGGTCCAACAAGCGAACCCGAAGCGAAACAAGCGAGTTAAATCTGACAAAATACTAATTCCCAACTTACCCTTCCAACGTCCGTTTCTCGCGGCTTTCACAATCAAAGAGGTAGTGTCTCCATACGAGACTCATCATCGGGACTTACATGCAAAAATGCAGTGCCTACATAGGGCTACATCATTCATACATAAACACAAAAAACTGCAACCCCAACCTCGATCCCCGGGCAGCATGTCAAGATGAATGGCGCTGGATACTCTTCCTTACTTCTTTACCAGGTCGATTCGGTAATCACGAGACAAATACATAACTGATCGCATACAAACTGTCTGAATGTAATAATATTTGGAGGTATATATATATATATCTTCTAATGAGGAAGGCAAAAAAAAAAAAAAAAAAAACAGAAAAGCAGATTTCAGAGTAATGTCCATTAGTAAGACATCATCGAAAGCTTCGGCCTTGGACCTAGCTTAAACTGCTTTTTAACAAAAGCCCATCATTGTTTAAAAGCTGTTCTTGCATTTCTTCAACGTCAAAGGTCTGCTATTATCATGTTGACTAGTTGTCAGTTGTGTGCCACTTTGGTAGCTGAGAAGCTGTAAACAAATTATAGGATAAAGTATAAAAATTAATAAAGCTTAAGCAGACAAAAGTGCATTTGAGACGGTAAGAAATAAAGTGAAAACATAGAAGATGGGCACAGATAAACAGATCATTGTTGGAAATAACAGTTTTTGTGAGGCTGATCACAGTGGCAGCTCTACTACTGCATTTTCATTGCTGTTGTGCTTATTCCTATATGTTTTTTGCTTGAGCTTCTGTAAGTGCTAGTTTTAGTATCTATTGGGTTTATTTTAGTTCAGTTCAAGAGCATTTAGTTAATTAATTACTAAAATCTGTTTAATTTTCAATATATTATATATATATATATATTTCACAAATTTGTGTGTGCTACTTGATATGCAATGGGGATTTCAGTCTTCAGATGTACTCTGCAAAATGGGGTCACTCCTCTCGCAATAGTATTCTCAGAGGTTAATTTTAACTTACTCCCTTCTTGAACAATTACTTACAAATGTATTTCACATGGAAAATATCTTGTATTGATTGTTATAAGTTGTAAATTTTAACTGCTCGAAGCATGTTCGTTGAAAGGACATGGTTTGTGTTTGCGCAATTTTCTGCCTGAAGAAAGAACAACGTGTAAGGTTCAAACCTCCTGAGACAAAGTCCCAGCAAGGGGTGTTTGATTAAGTGAATAAGCCTTCAAGGGGCTCAAGCACACAAGTTACAGTCCTAAAGATTATGAAACTAAGAAATGAAAAATAAAAATATGCTCATTTGAGTCTTCATTTGATCGGGGTGTAATCTTTGCATGAGTGAGCCTTTTATAGTGAAACTTGTAAACCATTCGGGCGGTTTCGGCTCATAACTTCCTTGCAACTGCTGGGTCATGCCTTCAACCATTGAGTCGTGCACCTTAACTGCCTGATCGTGGAGGGAAACTGCCTAACTGCTGTAATTGTGGGATCAACTACATCATGTGTTCGGTCATCCGGAGTCCCTTATCGTCCTAATCGCTGCTTTGGTCATCCTGAGTTCTTTGTCGTTCTAATCGCTATTTCGGTCATCCTGAGTCTTTTGTCGTTCTAATCACTGTGTCATCTGGTGATTGCTCCGATCGCTCTTCCCCTCGTCGCTCTGCTTGCCTTCGTCCTTTACTCATTCGCTCAAGGGCAATTTCGCTCTAGTGTGACTTTCTTTTGTCAATAATTGTCCCCCAAATTCACCTTGATTGAATTGGAAATGAAATTGAGGTGAATTTCTTTATGTCAGGGTGATAGACGTCGGCCCACAAGTCCTCGCGTTACGACACCTGTCTAGGGTGACTTTATAATTTCTTCCTCATTTTTCGCTATTTTTCTCGTTCGACCGCACTAATTGAAGATTGACGTTTTTTCCTCTCGTTCGGATGCACTAATTGACGTTGGTTCCTCACAGACGGCACCAAATGTTGACGGCTGATTTTTGTATCAGGGTACAATATGGGAATGCCATTTCCGGGACAAATCCTTCTTCAATAATGATTTGTTTGGTTATGGGAGATCAAGCAAAGATGTTTTGAGAAGGGTTTGCTTATGGCCGAGCGGTTGAAAGAGGTTACAGTTGTTATGCTTCCCATGTGTTACCTGATCGATTGACGGGTTCTCTGCCCTAGGCTTGACTTTGCCGAAAGTAAGCCTGCAGCCTGATGGTTTTGTCACATCAACTCTGCTTTCTCCTCTGCCGCACGCAATAATAATGGTGACAGCCTGGACGATGCTTCCGGAGAACGACTCGTGTTGACACATGTAAAGGAAAATCATTGATTTTAGTTTCTGTCGGTTGCCAAATGAGCGGTTAGATAAACTGCCGAGCTTCCCAAAATCACTTCTGCCCTGGCCCGAGTTGGTTTTGAGAAGGGCGTGGCCGATCTAGTGAAAAACCGATGTTGGGATGTTGAGAGAGTGGCGGATCCTGAGGAAGAAGTTCTTGCTTCTGAAGGATTCGCCTGACGAGCATCAGAGATCTTTGGTCGGCCAATAATTATGTAATAATATATGACGTTTCATCGTCCAGGCGGCGTTGTACTTTTTGATTTCTTCATCCTGTGTTCTTATATTTCTTAGCTTTGTTCTTATTGCAAAGACATTACTGTAGAACACAGAAATCGGCGATGCTGTGTTCTAGGCTCGCGGCCTAGTTGGGAGTACGGAGTAGCCCACAGGGGGACTACACCGGAGAAATAAAATAGAGTCGCCACCCAATGTGAACTGGGAAAATGATTTAAGGCTGCACTCACCCCTCGCAAGGGAAGACCTCAAACCGTTGGGTTCGGAATGATCCCTTACTTATGCCACTTGTAATGAATGGATTTGTGCAATAATCTAACCAAGTCTACGTAACAACAACCTACATCTAAGTTTGCATACTACCTATATCTAAGTTTGCATACTACCTATATCTAAATTTGCATACATAAAAATAAGTCGAAATAACGGCAAGCACACAATAATCTCATGAACATATTGAATTATTAAACGCGAAAATAAATAACAACCAAAACATAACATGAATTAAATTCCTAATACGAAAGAAATAACTAATCATGCTCGAAAATAATCAACTAAATCATGCATAAAAATAAATAACATACTAAACGACTAAATCATGCTTAGAAAAATAAATAGCCTACTAAACGACTAAATCATGCTTAAACACAAAGTTGGATGAAAATAAATATGTGTGTCTCTCAACTGGTACGTGGAGTTGTTTCTCGAGTACAGACCACACTACCGTCCTTTTGGATTCGGCTATGGAATTTACATCTGGGTTTCCATCCGATATACCGCAAGAGAGAACACATATTCCATTCATCCGAAGGTCATATCATGCACCAATCCACAATACTCATGCGAAGTAAAATAATATAATAAATAAAAAAAGATAATAAATAAAAGGGGTGCCCTCAGGTCTAAACTCTTAAGTCATCTCTCGGAAGTCCGCTACGCGGTTGTCGGAATGGTTGATGCTCCGTAACTCCTCCGGTTCACTAGTTCAACGTTTTCCTTCGCTGTTTCGCTGTTTGGGCTGCTGTTTTTACTCTGTTTTGCTACTATTTCCGTTGTATTTTTATGTCACTGTTTTACGGTAAATAAGGGATGGTTTTAAGGGGTTTTTGTGGTGAAATTGGATTGTTTTTAGAGGGCAGAATTAAGTGGTTCAGGTGTAGTGCAGAGGCTATTTTTTGGTGGTTACGGTGCAGCTTTCAGGGGCTATTTTTGGTGGTTGCTGGGGTAATTTTCAGGGGCTATTTTCGGTGGTCAGGGGTTGCGTTTCAGGGGCTGTTTTCGATGGGCAGGGGGCTGTGTTTCAGGGGCTATTTTTGGTGGTCAGGGGTTGTGTTTCAGGTGCTATTTTCGGTGGTTAGGGGCTGTGTTCATGGGTTATTTTCGGTGGTCAGGGGCTGTGTTTCAGGGGCTATTTTCAGTGGTCAGGGTCTGGTTTGGGTGGTCAGGGGGAGTGTTTCAGGGGCTATTTTTGGTGGTCAGGGGCTGTGTTTCAGGGGCTTTACGTGAAGAAGGCAGAAGCTTGTACGTAGAAGGCAGGCTGGTCAGGAGTTTTTATGCGTGAAAGGTGTTGATTATGTGCTGAAGGCAGGCTAATGGCGTGAAGTGAATGGCAGTTTGAAGGCTTGTTACGTGAAGAAGTTGAAGGCAGGTGGCGTGGGTGTATGGCAATGTGCGTGAAGGGTTTACGTGGTGAAGGGGCAGTGGCTTATGTGTGTGTGGAGTTTGAGAGGCTGCTTGCGTGAGTGTGTTGAGTGATGAAGGGGCAGTGGCTTATGTGTGCGTGGAGTTTGAGAGGCTTAGAACATTAGGGTTGATTTAGTGAGAATGAGCTAGGGGTTCTAAGGTTGGTTTAGGCTTCTTTTTATAGGCAAAGGGTTGGGGTTTACCTTGTGTGAAAAAGGAAATGATTTGTTTAATTATGGGAGATATTTTTAATTAGTGTGTGATAGGGAAAAATATTTTAATTAGGGAAGTTATTAGATGTGATTTGATTAGGAAGATGATATATTTGATTTTTATTTGATTTGTTTTATTTAGGTATGTAATTTAATCGAATTAGGAAAGCGTTTGATGAGATTTGATTTGTATCTTTTAATTAGGGAATGTGATTTGTCTTGATTTTAGCATGTGTTTAATATGTGTTTTTGTTTAATTTGGAAGGTGATTGGCGTCAATGGACTTCTTGGGCGTGTATCAGAGGCAGTTTTCAAGGGCATTCGGGCGTGTTCAGGGGCTGACTTCAGGGGCTGGTTTGGCCGTGTTCAGAGGCTGGTTTGGGCGTGTTCAGGGGCTAATTTCAGGGGCTGGTTTGGGCGTGTTCAGGGGTTGGTTTGGGCGTGTTCAGGGGCTGACTTCAGGGGCTGGATGAAGGCTAATGGCGTGAGTGGCTGCTGCATGGGTAATGGGCGTGAGTGGTGAGAATTGTGAGGGAGTTGGGCTAAGGTTGTGTTTTTAAAACAGTGGTCCAACAAGCAAACCCGAAGCTAAACAAGCGAATTAAATCCAACAAAGTACTGATTTCTGACTTTTCCCTTCCGACGTCCGTTTCCCGCGACTTCCATAACTGAAAAGGTAGTGTCTCCATACGAGACTCATCATCGGGACTTACATGCAAAAATGCAGTGCCTACAGTCGCCCCCACTTTGATGGGACTTGTGCAGTGTGCGACAATGACAATCCTATCAAAGTTATGCAATGAATTTTTACTTACCTAGCTCGCCAGCTGCCATCTGACTTGCCTGCTGCTTCGAGCTGAGTTGATGATGCAGATGGCTCGACCCAGGGACGCATCCCATTAACTACAATCGATAAGAGGGGCCTCGACCCTGGGACGCATCCCAATACCGCTAACAATGTGGGTCACGACCCTCGGACGCATCCCAAAACTGGAACTGATGATGCAGGGGGCATCGACCCTGAGACGCATCCCAATAACTATAAAAGACAACGGGGGCCTCGACCCTGGGACATATCCCATACCGCTGACAATTTGGGTCACGACCCTGGGACACATCCAAAAACTGATGATGTAGGGGGCCTCGAACTTGGGACGCATCCCGAAACTACAACCGACAACGGGGGCCTCGACCCTGGGACGCATCCCAATACTGCTGACATTGTGGGTCACGACCCTAGGACGCATCCCAAAACTGATGATGTAGGGGGCCTCGACCCTGGGATGCATCCCGGAACTACAATCGACAACGGGGGCCTCAACCTTGGGACGCATCCCAATACCGCTGACAATGTGGGTCACGACCCTGGGACGTCTCCCAAAACTGATGATGATGTGGGCCTCGACCCTAGGACGCATCCCAAAACTGATACTGATACTGGTGTGGGCCTCGACCCCGAGACTCATCCCCAAAACTGATACTGATACTGATGTGATGGTTGGTCCCCGAACCGTGCTGTATGAGAAAAGGTAGACTGGTCGCCCCCAGTCTCGGTTCATTTTTCTGTTCTTTGCTGCTCTCATAAGTACTACCTCTCACGAGATAATCCCGACAGCTAAACATATTTTCGTCCTCAAAGAATGCTTCGCGTCGAAACCAGAGAACCTTCAAAGTGCGTAATACACTCAAATCCGATCGTCTGAATGAGTGATCTGAACTAGACTCCTAGTGTGTGTGTGCCAAGGCTCTTTCGCAGCTTAATCCTTAAGTAAGCCAACTCGATGATTTTGTCTCGGAGAATTGGATCAGTGGGTCTAACCAACCGAGATGTCTTGATCATACTCTATGATTACTTCCTCGTACTCAACATGATTTGATTTTCTTCTTCTTTTTTTTCGTCTCTTTCTTTTCTTTCTATTCATTTTGAACTTTTTTTTCATTTTTTCTTTTTTCTATTTTTTTTTCTCGACACACCTACCCTTTAAGGTAGCATTTCTCCTCATGGTGGTCCTAATACTCTCCTATGGGTAGCTTCACGCTTATCGGTTATAGGTGGTCTATTTTTTTTAGACTTTTTCTTTGTTTCCAACCATATCATATATCGTAACATAAGTAAACCAGGATGGACATCCAGGCGAACAGTCATTCACTGAACCACCATCTCTTCAACTAGTCATTTCGACCTCAGCATTAGTGGGTTTGGTCTCAGAAGGCCCCCCAAAGTCCTTCTATTTTGGCCATAAAACTTTCAGTTCTCAGCTTCTTCCTCCTCAATGTCCATAACAGTCTCCCTCTCAACTGTCGAAAATCAGTAATCATGGAAGTCATCCTCCTCAGCTTTCCATAGATAGAGGGCTTGGTGCCCTTAATGATCATCTTGATTTGATCCTTCTCCGATGGTCGAGTTTGCATCTTTAGCAGCTGGCTTCTCCAGCGATCCACATAGTCCTTGAAGCTCTCCTCCGGCTTCTGTTTGGTATTCTCCAAGTCGCGGAGCGACAAGTCGATCCCCAAATCTGTAAAATATTTACTCAGAAAAGCCTCTGCTGCCAATGCTCTCCAATCATCTTTGACTTCCTCTCAGGCCATGATACCATACCACGGGTGACCCCTCGAGTGACATCCCGAACATTTTCTGAAATTGACGCTTTGATAGACCCACTGAACTCATAACTGAAACATACTGTCGGAGATGGACCCTCGGATCCCCATTCCCGTTGAACTTGGCCATATCAGGCATCTTGAACTGAGCTGTCAGCTATTCTTCAAAAGTCATTGCCTCATAATCTAGCTAGTCTTCATGTTTACCCCTCATTTTACGGTAACCGATTCTACCTGATCCCGGAGCTTCTGCAATTCTGTTTGAGACCCAATTATTCTTCATGCCGCATATTCAGCCATGTCATCATCAAAAGCGGGGATGTCATCCCCCAACCTGTTCGGAGGCCCCTCACGCCTCACATTCTCAGAGTTTCCCCCAGCACGGGGCACATCCATATTAGCCACAGCAGTAGTCAAGGCTTGCAACTGTTCAGTAACGTTGGTGAGATTGGTCTCCAACTGATCCATACGGGATACCTCATTCTCTGATTCGCTCATGTTTGCTATCGGCCTTTTGATAAGTCTTCCCTTTTTCCTAACCCAACGAGAATCTATGGTGTCTTTTAAAATTCTCAGTCAGAATGTATGCGTGCAATGCATGGAATATATAAGTCGGCCTCTTGTGTCATTTTAAAGCTTCAATCATATTATTGCAAGGTGCAAACTTGTCCAGTTGAAAAGGCCCCAACTGTTTACACCTTTGCGATAACATGGCTAAACAACTTCAAATGATAAGGGCCAAACACAGGATGGCCCATCGGCATTTTAGAAACTTTTAGCCCAATTGTCATAAGATACGAACTCATCCCAGTTTAAATGGCTCAACAAGTTCGCTTTTCTGACAAGAAGTCTAACTGAGTCCAAATGATGATGGTCCTAAGCATAAACATAAAGAAATAATTTCTACAGAGTGGGCCGTCGGTATTTTAGAAACTTTTAGCCCAATTATCATAAGATACGAACTCATCCCAATTTAAATGGCCCAAAAGTTCGCCTTTCTGACAAGAAGTCTAACTGTGTCCAAATGATGATGGTCCTAAGCATAAACATAAGAAACAATTTCTACAGAGTGGCCCATTAGTATTTTAAAAACTTTTAGCCCAATGTCATAAGATATGAACTTATCCCAGTTTAAATGGCCCAACAAGTTCGCATTTCTGACAAGAAGTCCAACTAATCCAAATGATGATGGTCCCTAAACACAAGCACACGGAAATAGTTTCTATTGGTCATACAACTATAGTCTACGTGTCGGTTTGCGAGAGTGTAGACAAAGGCTCTCGCTGGCGAAGGATTACCCACAACTAGGTCTCCCCACTCAAGGGTTCGAGTGACCAAGTGAGAGCACATTTTTTATACCTTACGGTACGTGCCAACGAGTTATGGTGCGTGATTGACTGTCAAATGATTTCCTATTGAAGATTCCCCAGAGGGAGGGTGGAGCGAACTCTCTTAAATACCCCAACCTCTTAGGCTCTTATCACCTTGGTGACAGGAATAACCAATAGGTCCTCCAAATTAGTCCATCACGGTAAGCTTCGAGTAAATATTATTTAGGTGCCTTCACGACTTTTCCTTATAGAAAGGTAGTGTATGAAGGAAGATACCAAACCATTACCTAGCCTTAATAATACCTTTGATTAAACCCCTTTCAACCCATGGTAGACACGGTCAACTAAAACAAAAATCACAAACATTACAAGATATTATTTCGGGGTCGATTCTCTATCCCCAGTGGAGTCGCCAGACTGTAGGACACAGAAATATGTGACGCTGTTCTAGGCTCACGGCCTAGTTGTGAGTACGGAGTAACCCACGGGGGACTACACCGGAGAAATAAAATGGAGTCGCCACCCAGTGTGAACTGGGAAAATGATTTAAGGCCGCACTCACCCCTCGCAATGGAAGACCTCAAAACGTTGGGTTCATAATGGTCCTTTACTTATGCCACTTGTAATGAATGGATTTGTGCAATAATCTAAACAAGTCTACGCAACAACAACCTACATCTAAGTTTTCATACTACCTATATCTAAGTTTGCATACTACCTATATCTAAGTTTGCATGCATAAAAGTAAGACTAAATAACGATAAGCACCCAATAATCTCATGAACATATTGAATTATTAAATGCGAAAAATAAATAACAACCAAAACATAAACATGAATTAAATTCCTAATGAGAAAGAAATAACTAATCATGCTCGAAAATAATCAACTAAATCATGCATAAAAATAAATAACATACTAAATGACTAAATCATGCTTAGAAAAATAAATAGCCTACTAAATGACTAAATCATGCTCAAACACAAAGTTGGATGAAACAAAATATGTGTGTCTCTCAAAAGGTACGTGGAGTTGTTTCCCGAGTATAGACTGTTGGACAATTATGACCCATAGCATCACTATTTGTACAGATCATGGTGTTGTTGTACAAATTAACTATTTGACAAAGTAAATTGCTCTTTTATCATTTGTAATTAGATTACCAAGATATATAAATGATAAAATGTCCTTATGATTAGTTCCAGATTGAGATGATATGAGACAGTATCAATCCACGAAGGTTTAATCATTAAATATCCCTAGTCGGAGTATTATCGAGATTGGACATCGATAATGCGTAAAAGACTAGTATTACACTTGTGCGCGTTGTGGGAGAATAACAACATAGTTCTCATATATTTGGGTATAGGATACTCATGCAAGTGTAATAGGAGGTTGTGTTTACCGATGGTACGGAAACAACTTCTCTCTGGATAGACCCCTCAGAATTCCATTGGTAGTATGACTATGTGTCTATGGAGTCCGAATCAGGGTAGGTGTATTTGGTCTTAAACTGAGACTTGCACCTCTAATACTTGCGACAATCAATATACTTTGGTTTTGGTCGTCTAGAGCTTTAACAGGTTCTGTGTACGCCTCATCTGGGTATATTGAGAATCGTAGTGTATTGGGTGTGATGTCAAGACAGAAGTATCACTCTAGTCATAGTGGAGATGATGATCACGTAGGATACGAAACTGGTTCTCTTTTGTACTGCAGTCATCGAGATAATATGACTGGTCATGATTATACGATTATAGAGACTAGTTACCAGAGATCCGATATGTGCTTCGTATGGGGCAGACACAATTCTAGCCCCAGGACTTGCATGTGACATCCGATGATGGATCGCAATACGCAATACTACGTATACTATGCCTGATAAAGATCATATATTCCTTTAAGAATATTTTTGGAGAATTGGGAAGGCACGGTGCTTTGCTAGAAGCCAACCATGTCTTGTAAATCGGTAAAAACGTAGTACTAGGTACATACGTGTTCGGATAGTCCGACGACCAGATTTACTGTCAACATATCCGGGGATCTCATGGGTCGCTTCCCGAAGATTCACCGATGACGTATGACTCGCACATAATTAATCTGGATTAATTATTAGAGAGAGAAAATTAATCTAGGATTAATTACAGAGATATTTTATCTGGGATAAAATATTATTTAAAGAGAGAGAACGATTAATTTGGAATTAATCGATAAATAATACATTTGATATATTATACGAAATTAGATTTCGACGCGGAATTAAAATTAGATTTTAATTCGGGCGAACGAGTTAATAGAATTAATTCGCTAGCGACATGAATATTAATTTTACTAGGCATAATTATTTAATTAAATTTGATTTAATTACGTCGCAACAAAAATTCATTAATTCGGAATTAGCGAACCCGAGGCCGGGAGTGTTTGCGGGCCCACTCATATTTTGAATCGAGTGGGGCCCACTTGTCACATCAAGTCACATCACTTGTCTTTCACCTCACTTTATGGTTGATGGAAGTTGATGGGATTTGATGGTTGAGTGCCAAACACGCAAGTGTTAAATTGAATGACAAATACCAAAATTTGATATATCATTTTAGTTGATTTTTGAAATCAAACCAACACATCTTCCTCTCCCTCTCTCTCTCAACTCACGGCCTATGGCCAATTTTCTCTCAAATTGCTTCTCAAATCGAGAGCAAAAAGAAGAGAAGATGGAAGATTTGTGGCAAATCTTTCCAATGCTAGCACATGAAGAGTCATCCAAGGTGATAAGGAAACAAACCCTTGAGCATGGAATCACAACACAAAGCTTGGAGCTTGGAGATCCCTCCATGGAGTTGACCGAAAATGATGGAGCACAAATGTGCACCATTGTCGAGAGCTTCAAGGATTTTTGTTGTTCCTCGCATCGCAAAAGCCGATCATTGTAAGTATGTTTCCGCTATACTTCTTTATTATATTCACAATGATTTCTATGCT
Organism: Zanthoxylum bungeanum; assembly: GCA_019454045.1. Classification (NCBI taxonomy): domain Eukaryota; kingdom Viridiplantae; phylum Streptophyta; class Magnoliopsida; order Sapindales; family Rutaceae; genus Zanthoxylum; species Zanthoxylum bungeanum. The sequence goes on along the minus strand of SKCR01026132.1, from coordinate 5,140 downwards.
TGAATGATCTGGGACTCACCTAGAAACCCAACAATGGTATCAGAGCCTTGTTTAAGCATGAAATTGAAATTAGGGTAAAATTTGGCAAAATTGATTTGAACATGTTTGGATGAATTGATTGTTTGAATATGCTTCAATGATGATAACATAGTGTTATACATGGTCAATTTGATAAAAATTGAATTGGATCAAATTTTCCCTAATTGGTAGGCTTGGCCGAAAGTTGGACTACCCTAAATATCATGGTAATTTTGTTTTTTGAATCATTGGATGAGTTTGAATGACTTGTGAATTGTTGATTTAGGATTTAATTGGATTGAATTGAAATTGGACAATAACATCCCCTAATTACCGTGAGCATAAGCATGAAAAATGATTGATTTTTGATTCAATTATGTTGGACATAAGTTGATGATGATAAGCATAATTAATTGTGTAAATTGGTGTTTTGGAAATGTTAATTTGACTAATTAATTATGGCTATACACTTTGGTTAATTTAATTGTGTGAAATTTGGAATTTTGTAATTAAATTAGTTGGGCTTAATTTGGAATTGGGCTTGTAAAAGTTGTATTTGGCTTAATGGGCTTGGTTGGGCCAAGTTTGGTTTAGGCTAATTGGTTGGATCCAATTGGGCCCAAAACCATATCCATAAAGTCCAAATATAATTAATGGACCTTTAATTTTAATTGGGCCTAATGGGCCTAAATTGGTTTTCTTGGCAAATAAAGGTGATTCCTTAAATGGGCTTTGGTATTTGGGTTTGACCCATATTGACCAAAAGTCCATGCCTTATGAAATTAATTAAAAGCCCATTGGACTTTAATTAAATAACATTGGATGTTAATAGGGCTTTGAGACCCGTAACGATTAGATTTAGAATCTAAGTCGTAAAGGCACATTAAAAAGTGTAATTATTTAATTTGAATTAAATATAGAATTAGTATTAAATACAAATTAAATTGGATTTAATGTTGTAGTTTAATATAATTCGAGAATTCGTACTTTGAGTACTTATTCGTAAAACGAGTCGGACTCGCGCAAAATCAAATCGTTGTTTGAAATTGGATGGTCATTAATTTCAGATTAATTAATTGGATTAGATTGATTGATAACATGCTTTGTGTGAATACATGGATGCGATGTATGAATAATGTATATAAGATGGATATTAGATGGGTGAGGGCAATTTTGGAAATTGTTGTAATAAATTTAGAATTTATTAATTGGACCTGCGTGTCCAGCCTATTACCTCTTGACTCTGTTGTATTTCTCTTCTCACCTATCCCCTCAATGTAAATGAGGTTTCTTTAGAAGTGTTATGTAATCGGGTAGAAGTAATACTTGTGCTAGCGGGAGAGAGGAAATGGAGAGATTTGTTCTAGGAACAATGTTTTAATATCCATCCCATATCATTATTAATTTATTTATACGCGCCTTATTATGTTTTTAGAATGCATGCTTAAGGGTGTATGATGATGAGACCTTAACAAAGATAATTAATTGGTTGCCAATTACGCGAAAAAACCCTCAACATATATTAAGCGTTTTTCCTTCCATTGAGTGATTCTTACTCAAGATCCAAGATTGGCACTGGTTTGTTGGCCAAAGTCAAGACCTTTGTCCATCGCGGATGTGTTTGAATCATGAAGGCTTTGTTCCATATCGGTGTCTTGTCCAAGTTGTGATTTGTTGGCCAAAGTCAAGATCATTTCTTGTCCATCGACATTGATTACGAAGCTTTCCAGGTCAATGGGTTCCGCTTAACTGGGATCATTAAGTTTGTTGTGCCAAAGCCAAGGCTTAATTGATTCAGAGGAAAAAGGTTAGGGAATATATTGGATATATTGGCATATATAAGATATATGTTTCGGACTTGGATGTCCACCTACTGGATCTAGGAATTGGATGAGATCCAATTGATCTTAGAGATCTACCTAGTTAATTATCATACAATTTGTTGGCCAAAGTCAAGATTGTGTGTTATTTAACGGGATCCTAGCCCACTAGGAAACAAGGTTTCCGAGTACTCACAGAGGGTTAGAGGCTCGCCGAAAAATAGTGGGAGGCAAGTATTAAATTTTCAATATTCGTTTAGTTACTTGCAATACGCGCTCATTTCATTTTTCGTCAATAAATTAATATATTAGTTGGACTAATATTTAATGTTTTTTAAATTAAACAGTTGGACTGTATTCAAACTACTTCAATTAATAGTTGATTTTATAATTGGATTATAGTAATCAATATAATTGAATTTAACCAATTAAATTATAGTTGATTATATAGTTAGACTATAGTAATCATTATAATAAATAGTACCTAAAATCGTTGATTCGATAGTTGGACTATTGGAATCAAGATAAATGAAATATTAGTGTTTAACATAATCCTGGGTGAAAAATTTTAAACGGCTTTAATTTTCAAATTGGGAATAAAATCTCAGGATAGTCCTGAGACCGAGAAGTTCTTTATTTGATAGAGTGACATCTCGAGCCTAAGCCCGAGTTGAGCAAATAGTAGAACATGATATTTGGAATATTCATGTGATGATAACTTTAGTGCTCAATCTGTTATGCTTACCGCAATGACACTTTAATTTTGTCGTCAATTAAGGATTAGATCCTTATACCATGATGATGAAATTAAGATCTTCATAGATCTATTCTTAGATCTTAGAAGTACAAATTGCAATAGAAGCCTTACGCTCGTGTATGTCAGAGGGTACATCTTCGACCACTAGGTGTCACAGATGATTGCTGACATCGATCAGCTAGGTTAGCTAGGCGTTACCTACGTGGCCGAGACTACCAAAGATTTGATCTTATAGTCTCTACCCGAAAGCTGGGGCAGGTTCATTGGAACCAAGAGTAATTCTTGGAGAATTGATGGCTATGTCTAGGAGGCAGAGCCAGAGCTTAAAATGCCAAAGTAAAATCATCACAGTCTTCTAGGAAGACAAAAGACATATCCCAAGATGTCTGCCTAAACTGTGGCAAACGGGGTCACTGGAAGCGTGACTGCCGTATGGACAAGGCAGACATGAAGGAAGTGAAGACGGCAAGGCTCCGACTTCAAATATGTTTGTCATAAACATGTTCACTACTAGTTTAAAATTGGATTTTAGATACTAAGTGTGGTACATAAATATGTACTGATGTGCAGAATCTGCTGATTAGCAGGATACTGACTTCAGATGAGATTGATCTGCAAATCAGAAACGGGACGAGAGTCGCTGTTTTAACCGTAGAAACCTAAGTTTAGGAACTACCCTTCGGTGTGTACTTAAATTAGGAAACTGTTACAATGTAACTAGTTTGACTAGAAACATTATCTCTATATCAGGGTTTAACCGTTGCGGGTATACCTTTATATTCTAGAACACTAAAGGTTTTATTTTATAAAGATGATTTGAGATAAACACATTAGATGTGAATAACAGTATTTATATTTTGAATATAAATAAATCTCAAACGTATAACATGACAAACAAATAGCTCAAACTGAATTAATCAGTTGAGACTTAAAAGTGGCATTGTTGTCTGGGACACATTAAACAAGACTCGTATATCCACACTTTCGAAGAGTGGGTACTAGGACGGATTTGATTCTATTCAAATAATGTCTACGAATCTAGTTTATTAGGCAAAGTGCCTAAAATACCTTTTACTTGGTAAAAATGTAAGTGCCACCGATCTGTTAGCCCTCGTTCATAGTGACGTAAGTGGGCCCATGTCTAGCTAGGCTAGATGTGGATATGAACACTTCGTAACCTTTACGGATGTGGCATCGCGTTATGGTTATGTGTTTCTTTTGAAACACGAATCAGAAACTTTTGATGGAATCAAGAGAGTTCGACACGAAGTAGACAAACAGATCGGCTAAAGTATTAAAACATCATGATTAGACCATGATGGAAAATACTTAAGCAATAAGTTTCTCAATACTTGAAAGAGTATAGTATTCTTTCAATGAGGACTCCTCCCGGAACACGTCAATTTGACGGTGTGTCCGAAAGGAGAAACCGAACCTTTTGGACATAGTAAGGTTAATCATGAGTCGCTCTGAGCTACCATTTCCTTCAGGGATAAGCATTAAACAGTGCAAAACTTATTTTGAATAAGGTTCCATAAAATCTGTTTTGACATAGTTCATATTAGATATGAACAGGAAAGAAACTAGGTTTTCTCATTCCTTAAGATTTGGGATGCTAGGCATATGTTTGGATGATACGAAACTAAAACCCAAATCGGATAAGTGCCTAAGTTGTAGGTTATCCTAGGGTAACCAAAGTATAGTACTTATACACTCACAAGAGAACAATGTAATTGTTGCTCACCATGGGGTTTTCCTAAGAGGAATACCTATATGGAGTGGTAAGTGGGAGGAAAGTAAAAACTCGATGAAATCGGAGTAATACTATTAAGGAACCGATTCCTTAATGGAACACAATAGTTCATCAAGGATGAAACTATACCATAATCTTCGAATACACAAGAACCGCGTAAGTCGGAGAGAGTCAGAAAACAACCCGAGGTATGGGTTTCTGATCTCACCTCGTAAAGATGTCAATCTTATTGAGGAATACGAAGTGACTACGTATGAGGAAGTGATACAAGGTATCGACTCCCTATTATGGCAAAGTGCCATGATGTCCGAAATGGATTCCATGTATACCACCTATATTTGGACACACTAGTTGTTGTACCGCAGGCATTGTGCCTTATTACTATATGAGTCTTCAAGGAAGACATACATGGAAGGAAACATACCAACTTACTAAGCTAGGCTTGTAGTGAAAATGTATCGTTATCAACATTGTGTCGATTACGACGAAACCTTTTAACCGTTGCCATGGTTAAATCCATTTGGATAATGCTTGCTGATGCTGCATCTTTTCATTTATGAAATATGGCAGCTGAACGTCAAAATCTCTTCCTTAAACATAAACCTTTTGGAGGATGTTTACAACATCCTGACGGTTTTGTGATATTTTGGCAAACAAGGTTTGCAAGTTAATTCGATCCATTTATGGATTGAAGCAAGCATTAAGTTCATGGAATTATCGTTTTGATGTAATCATAATGGTGTATGATTTAATTCAAAACGAATATGATTCTTGTGTATATAAGGAGGTTAG
>SKCR01026131.1:0-62722 GCA_019454045.1 Zanthoxylum bungeanum | reverse complement strand
AAAAATGAAGTTTTTGAACCAAACCCAGATATATCAACAGCCAAAACAAGGAAAATAAATGGACAAAAAGTAAAAACCAAATCCAACAAAACCCTAGAAGCCACCGGAGTTTTAAAATCAACAAATTAACAACAAAAAAATTAAAATTCAACAAAAGCAGGAAATACAAAGATAGAGGGAAACTCACTCCGATTGAGGCAGAACGAAGAGAGGCAGAGAGGAAGCAGACGCGTGAGAGACAGAGAGATAGAGAAGAGGGCAGCGTGGTTTTGAAGAGACAGAGAGATAGAGAAGAGGGCAGAGAGCAGAGATAGGGGGAAATTTTTTTTTGTTGTTGTTGATTTTAGTCTAATTATTATTAATTTATAATAATGTGTGTGTTAAGACTTTTTATCCTTAGGATGTCAATATGATGTCATAGTCAACTAACGGTCAACTAACGGTGTGGATGGAAAAATAGTAAAATGTTAATTTTTTATAAGTTTAGTAGTAAAATGTAATATGTTAATATTCATAGTACCCAATTGTTATTTGATCATAACTTTAGTAGTAAAACGTAAATAACCCTAAATTATATAAGTAGTTCTAATTTCATAAAATTCTCCTTATTTAATACAACAATTAATTTTACATTAACTTTCAACATATTCATAATCAACAAAGCATCATACTTGCCCATCAAATTCAGTACATTTTTTTTTATTGAGAAGACTGACCCATACCATAGGAACACACCAGCAGCTACTGCTGCCGGCATATATATATATATATATGTGTGTGTCTTTTTATATATAAATACACTAAGATTGTGTTTGTTTTTTATATGAAATCTGAATGGATTTGAATAGGTCTGAATGTAAATATCTGAATGATATGTGACCCGGCGTAAACACACACGTATAACGCAAGCGCACGTATCGTTCAAGTAGTAAAAAATATCGATCCCACGAGGACTTAATTCCTACTATTGTTATTAATTATTGAATCTATTTATTTACAGATATCTAATTAAATGAAGAAGAGAATGATTGTTTGATTGGTTGAATGTGGTTTTACAAAATAAATAAATAAATAAAAAGACAAGAAAATACTAAGGAAAATAACAAAAGACACAAAGATCTAGGGTCGTGAATCATTCTAATATCATTTAAAAGATGAAGTGGTTATTTTATGTTTGTGTAATAAATCAGTTTACTAACCTGGAACACTAAATTATGCAAAAGCCTCTGTCGATGGTCAGACGCAAATACCCAGTTTAACCCAATTGAACCATATGTCTATGTCAACCAAATTATCTGGATTCATTAAGTTTAAGTTCCAATTATGGCTACCCCCGCCCGACAGGTATATTCCTATCCTGTAAGGAAATCTATTAAAGGGTTATCTATCCTCAAGGAAGATCGTGGGCTATTAAGTCTAAGGCTGAAACCTAAAATCTCTATGTCTAGTTCATTTTAGATTTACCACATCAATCTTATTGGTGATCAGACAACAAGAAGCATTAAGCTTAAGACTTAATAAATAACCTTTAAATTACCCAAACTATAAAACAACCTCTTATAAACCGGTGATATTAAAATTCATCACAACCCCATAACTAACACATAACTGGGGCTAGTAACAACTTAAAAGTAAAATACATAAAGTAAAAATACTGAAAAGTAACAGACATAAAGTAAAACTGAAAAGAAAATAAAATAAATGCTAAAGTAAAAGGAATTACTTTTACTACTACTAATTTAGATATCTCCCATAAAATAATATATAAACTTGTGATAATAATACCAACCGACCATATAGGCGGTATCCTGATTAAGTCAAATTAAGTCCAACCAGCCATAAAGGCGGAACCAAAATTAAATTGCCAACCGACCAATCTGGCGGTATCCTTTTTAAGTCATATTTTAAATAGTGAATATTTATTTTTAAGGGAGATTAATCTAAATAGTAACAATAAAAAAATTACCTTTCACCCTAGCTGGAGAAGTTCCTCCTCATGGTAAATAGTAAAAACTGTAAAAAGTAAAAAGTAAAAAGTAAAAATTAAATTACTATTATTACAAAAAGTAATTAAAATTATTTACAAACTAAAAACTAAAAATAAAAAAAAACTAAAAACTAAAGAATCTAGAGAGAGAAGCTCTCTCTTTAGAAGGAATTGAAGAGAGAGGAAGGTGCCCTGAATTCTGAAATCTCGAGCTCAATTTATAGAAAAATTTGGTTCCAGCGTCGCGACGCCAGGTCCTCAGCGTCGCGACGCCGGATTTGTCGACGTGGCACGCTCTGGTTCGCTGGTTTGAAGATTCTGGATAAGATGATAAGGTGACACGTGGAAGATTGGTTGGGCTTCAATTATTGTGACACGTGGCGGCTTCTGATTGGTCGCTGAGATTCTTATCCGCCACGTGTCAGATAAGGATAGGATACTCAATTATTGATGCTGACGTGGCGGTGACGTGGCGACACGTGGGAAAGAGACATCGGCACCTTAGAATTGCGACACGTGGCGACACGTGTCACGCTGTGATTGGATGATGCTGACGTGGCAAGTTGACTTGGTTGACCTTGTGACGTGGCGGATGATGTGGCGTGACACATGGCGAAGTTGACTTTTTGACCGATGACATGGCTGATGACGAGGTGACACGTGGCGATGATGACTGTCGGCAGCATATGATGATGACACGTGGCACGGCGCACGTTAGCAGGTCGGCTATGATGGTGACACGTGGCACGGCGCATTTTAGCAAAGTCAAACTTTTCTCAGTTGTGGACCCGGCGCACGTTAGCACTGTTCGGCGTATTTTAGACGTCGCGACGCGGACGTCTGGGCGTCGCGACGCGCAAGAGACCAAAATATCCCTGTTGACGCATTTTTGTCCGTTTTTGCCCCAAATTGCCTCCAATGCTTTCCAAACTTTATTTTATCTACAAAATAACACAAAACATATCAAAACGTTCACAAATCTCAAGAAACTATACAAAATATTAGGTCAAATGAGTGGGAAATAGTGATATAAATACCACTCATCAATATGTTCGTTTTTATTTTTTAATGTGAGAATATAAGTGATATCTTATTTGTTTCAAAATTAAAAAACGTTTAAAATATGATAATTTGACATTTATATCATTGAAAGTATTATGTACATTTATTAAAAATTTAAAAATTTAAAAAATACAATTGAAATCAAACATAAAATAAGGTAATCATTGATTTTAAATAACATATTAAGAATATTATTACATTAATCTAAACACAAAAGTTAAAAAAGTATTATAATAATTAAAATATATAAAATATAAAACATATCAATTACATTATTAAAACAGTTGGCTTGCAAGTTGATCTTGTATCTGTTGCATGAAAACTTAATTCGATGGTCCAAAAAAATTACTTGCATTGTTGTTTGATTCATATTTGCAATGTTATTTTGCAACTCAATGAGACAAAGATCAATAAATTGCTTTCTTTATATAAGATTAGTCCAATTTACTTTATTAACTTCAATATTTGTATCCATCTATAATCAAACTATATGATTTATATAAACTAAATCATTACTACTAATAAATATCTGAACTAGTGTGCGTCAATAAAAATATAAGTAAAAATATAAAATAGAAATCAATGATGTAATTTATAACAATCAATTTATTTGTTCAACATGATATATATATATATGTAAAAACTATATAGCATACCTTAATAATTGATATTTGACTATTGGAATACTTGAAGGAAAAAGTGTTTTAATGTAATGATAATGAAAAATTAAATAGGAAGTAGAGAATAATGAAAACAACAATTACAAGAAAGAATTATGTTACATAAAATAGAAAATAGAATTATGTTACATAAAATAGAAAATATGGATATTTTATAGGGATATTATTGGAATAAAATATTTGTTAGCGACACAATCGCAAAATAGATTTTGATGATGCAACGAGAGTGAAGTCTTCGACGCACAAAAGCGAGACAATACAAAAAGATATCGAAGCACAACGGTGGTGAAGAGCGAAGAATGTGAAGACTTGCATACAATGAAGATTTTATATGAAGTCTTAGCTTAGGGCTATAATTGTAATGTGATTTGAGTATCCAAGTGCCTAAGCTCATAGGAAACATGCACATTCACTTAGATGCATTAGGTTCATGTACAAAATGCTTAAAAACCTTCATACTTGCATTTTTGGTACATAGAGTGGCATACCGGTCTCTTACCGGTGTCCATACCGGTGAGATGCTCTATTTTGCATGCTCACTGGAACCAGCACAGACCATACCGATCCCATACCGGTGGACCTGAGGAAAGTATAACTACTGGAATCAGTACACACCATACCAACTTCCATACTGGTCATATACCGGTGAGCCTAACGGCTAGTTCCTTACTTGAACCAGCATTACCTAAATCGGTCATAATATCGGTGACCATACCGGTCAAGCCCTTCACATTGCACAGTCGCTGGAACCGACAAGGACCATACCGGTCCCCATATCGGTGACCATATCGGTGTAACAAATATATTTTTAACGATAATATAACCGTTGAGAGCTGTTGCAAAGTCAGACCGGCATACCGGTGTCTGGAGACCGGCATACCGGTCTTAGACAGCAAGTTGGGGCATGTGTTTTCATTTTACTATAAATTGAGCCCCAACTCATTTTTGCTTGCTTAGAGAACTAGAAAACCTTCATACATATTCTACCAAGGCAAAACAAGAGTGTTTCTAAACCTTCATATTCAAAAACACTCATACATCAAGCTCACACACACTACACATTCTTATACACTTGTAGTGAGCTTAGATCATTTGGGTAACCAACTCACACAATCTTCTTTATCATTGTGAGTGCCCAAGTGTGTTTTACAACTTCTTTATACAAAACACTTGCGGTTTGTGAAATCCCATCGTTTGGGTAATTGTAAAGGTTTTCGAGTGAGCCTACGTAGAAAACTCAAAGTGTAAAGGTTCAGAGTGCACCTTGCGTAAAACTCTTGGTTGCGAGTGAGCCACAGAAACTCGTTATTAGTGAAAAGCTTCAAGCGCGGCTTGGGGGAGTGGACATAGGCACTGTTGGTTGAACCACTATAAATCACATGTTATTTTTTCTATCCCTTAACTATTTACTTATTGCAAGTTTGATTTATTTATATGCTTATTACTTAGAAACTTGCATATAGGTGATATATCGAAATAGATAAAATCAACTTAAGGCTTAATTGGTAAAATAGCTTAAAATCGACAAAGACTTTTAATTCCGCATATTTTAATCGTAACTCAATTCACCCCCTCTTGGGTATAGAGTTTGTTTGTCGCTAGTGCTTGTAGGTAATTTCAATTGGTATCAGAGCGATGTTTTCTCAACAAAAGACTTAACCGTCCGATAATAGATCCTGGCATCTACAAGCAACTCATCAAATCTTGCCGAAGGATTTTCAACAACTAGACCTCCATTTTACACCGGAACCGATTACAACTATTGGAAAATGAGGATGTTGAACTACCTTCTAGCCGTTGATCCGCCATCTTATTTGGTAATTACACGGGGTGCAAATGGGCCAACGAAGAAGGATAACAATGGCGATGAGATTCTAAAGCCGACTTTAGAATGAGATAATAAGGATTTAAGACAAGCCTCACAAAATGCTAAGGCACTCAACCAACTCATTTGTGCTATTGATCAGAGTCAAATAAACAAGCTTACAGAGTGTGGAAACGCATATGATTTGTGGAAGTCTTTGGAAATGGCCAACGAGGGCACAAGCCAAGTGAAGGAATCGAAGATCAACCGGTTCATGTGTGAATTAGAAAATTTCAAAATGGAATCCGGGGAAGAAATTGATCACATGATTTCGAGATTCACAATCATCATCAATCATTTGGGCGTCTTGGGAAAAATCATTGGGCCAACGGATCAAGTGAAGAAAATCCGTAGACTACTTCCTAAGGAATATAGAAGCTACACCTCCTCCATTAGAGAAGCAAACGACATGAACACATTGAAGTTAGATGATTTGGTCGGAAAATTGCTTGAGTTTGAATTGGAGATCAAAATGGATCAAAATGAGGAAGATGAGAAGAGAACAGGGAAAAATCTTGCCTTGAAAGCAAGAAGAAAATATGACCCAAGCTCAAGTGAAGAAGATAGTGATGATGAGTTGGCAATAATAACCAAAAAGGTCAAAAAGCTCCTCAAATCCGTAAAACTTAAGGGAAAATAAAAAATGGATGAGAAGAAAGAAGAAAAATGGCCTCGGAAGAACAAGAAAATTATTTGTTATGAATGTAATAAACCGGGTCATATAGCTACTGATTGTCCATTGAAGAAAATGAAAGGAAAATCCAAGAAAAAGACATTAAAAGCTACTTCAACTTGAAGCGATAATGACTTCAGCTCATCCGAGAAGGAAGAGATCAAAGAGAGAACAAATCTAGATTTCATGGCTATTGAAGATGAGGATTTCTTCTTTGAAAGCGAAGAAGAAGAGGTACACAACTCTCAAGATTATAATGATTTACTTGATGCTTTTAATGGCTTAAATGAGTTATGTGATATGCTTAAGAAGAAATTAAAATTGGTTAAAAATGAGCATTCATCACTTAAAAATGATCATGCATCTTGTATGGATAAATTTCATGTTTTAGATAATGAGATTATATGCTTAAAGGCCAAACATGAAAACAAAATTGCATGCTTAAATGATGAAAATGCATGTTTAAGAAATAAAAAGCTAGAACTTGAAAATGTCATATCTAATATGCCATCTAGCTCAAAAACATGTGATTGCGAATCTATTTTGAATGAAATTTTTTTATTAAACACAAAGGTTATAGATTTGCAAAATATAGTTAGTAAATTCACATTGGGACAGAAAATTTTTAATATGCTTATTGGATCCAAAAATGTGCATTTAAAAGAGAAAGATTATGATATAGGCCTTACATTAAACAAAAAATTTTGAAGAATTATTTTGTTAAGGCATCTGACTCTCATGTTAACATTGCTAAAAATGAAAATGTCACATGTCATGCATGTAATGAAAAGGGACACAAAATTTTTGAGTGCATAAACAAAAATGTGATTAAAAATGCATGGATTCCTCAAGGAATCAAGATTAACCCTCATGGACCCAAGAAATGTTGGGTACCAAAATGCACTTGATAATTTTGTAGGGGGAGCTTTGGGAAGGATCTTAAAGAGAATTGTAAATTGATCCCAAAGGCTCAAAAAGATGAGGAATGACAACAGATAAAGGTAAAATCTGTATTCACGGAAACATTGGTATTATTTCCTCCAACTTGTATTTGTATGCTTATTTCAAATTGGTTAATATATTTTGAAGCATACAAGTGATTAGACAATATATTCAAACTTCTATTGGTATCGATTTTCATTTGATATCATTAAATGCCTTAATCATAAATTTAAACCTCATTTTGTATCAATAAATATCACATTGAATTTATTGAGTTAAATAACAAGTATGTGAATACTTGATTGATTTGCATTGAACATGTTTTTTCCATTTAACATATTTGCATGAAAATGAAATGCATGTATATATACATAATTTCCCATTGGTATAATGAAAAACATGATTATTTGATTTTATTAATTGATATCATAATTATGGGAAGAAATCATTAAAAATGCATTGATCTTTATTCAATTGGTAACCATTGGTATAAAATTTGAGAAATACTTTATTCATGATTTCTACATCTTATGGCAAAAATGGGAAATGCCAAAATGTGCATACTTTTAAATTTTGGTATCATTATTTAATGCACATATGTAATTGATATCTCATTTAGATTTAATTTGTTGCTTCTCCACTTTTTGATAATGTCAAAGGGGGAGAATTCATTAGAAATGAGATTAAAACTTGTTCTACCCTCACCCTTGAATTAAATGGGAGTAATTGCACTAATGTGTTTGTCTAAGTCTTATAGAGCTATTTTGAAGACACACATTGAATAAGAGCTTATATTGAGGGGGAGCAAAATCGTCAAACATTTGGACTCATAGAAGCTCACAAGTTTTAAGGGGTTGCCATCATCAAAAAGGGGGAGATTGTTAGCGACACAATCACATAATGGATTTTGATGATGCAACGAGAGTGAAGTATTCGACGCACAAAAACGAGACAATACAAAAAGATGTCGAAGCACAACAGTGATAAAGAGCGAAGAATGCGAAGACTTGCATACAATAAAGATTTTATATGAAGTCTTAGCTTAGGGCTCTAATTGTAATGTGATTTGAGTATTCAAGTGCCTAAGCTCATAGGAAACATCACATTCACTTAGATGTATTAGATTCATGTACAAAATGCTTTAAAACATTCATACTTGTATTTTTGGTACAAAGACCGGCATACCGGTCTCTTACCGGTGTCCATACCGGTGAGATACTCTATTTTGCATGCTGACTAGAACCGGCACGGACCATACCGGTCCCATACTGGTAACCATACCGGTGGACCTGAGGAAAGCATAGCTACTTGAACCGGCACACACCCTATACCGGCTTCCATACCTATCACATACCGGTGAGCCTAACGGCTAGTTCCTTACTGGAACCGGCATGACCTAAATCGGTCATAATACCGGTGACCATACCGGTCAAGCCCTTCACATTGCACAGTCATTGGAACCGGCAATGACCATATCGGTCCCCATACCGATGACCATACCGGTGTAACAGATATATTTTTAACGGTAATATAGCCGTTGAGAGCCGTTGCAAAGCCAGACCGGCATACCGATGTCTGGAGACCAGCATACCGATCTCAAACAGCAAGTTTGGGCATGTGTTTTCATTTTGCTATAAATTGAGCCCCAACTCATTTTTGTTTGCTTAGAGAACTAGAGAATCTTCATACATATTCTACCAAGGCAAAACAAGAGTGTTTCTAAACCTTCATATTCAATAACACCCATACATCAAGCTCACACACACTACACTTTCTTATACACTTGTAGTGAGCTTAGCTCACTTGGGTAATCAACTCAAACAATCTTCTTTATCATTGTGAGTGTCCAAGTGTGTTTTACAACTTCTTTATACAAAACACTTGCGGTTTATGAAATCTCATCATTTGGGTAATTGTAAAGGTTTTCGAGTGAGCCTACGTGGAAAACTCAAAGTGTAAAGGTTCGGAGTGCACCTTGCGTAAAACTTTTGGTTGCGAGTGAGCCATGGAAACTCGTTATTAGTGAAAAGCTTCAAGTGCGGCTTGAGAGAGTGGACGTAGGCATTGTTGGCCGAACCACTATAAATCACAGTGTTATTTTCTTTATCCCTTAATTATTTACTTATTGTAAGTTTGATTTATTTATATGCTTATTACTTAGAAACTTGCATATATGTGATATATCGAAATAGAGAAAATCAACTTAAGGCTTAATTTGTAAAATAGCTTAAAATCGGCAAAAACTTTTAATTCCGCATATTTTAGCCGTAACCCAATTCACCCTCATCTTGGGTATAGAGTTTGTTTGTCGCTAATGCTTGTAGGTAATTTCAATATTGATAAGTGTGGTTTACACTCACTTATTATGGCATTCTCAGCTTATTATTTTGTTATAATTCGAGATATTTAATATGATTTATAATTTATTTTATGTTTTATTTATAGGAGCATTAATATATGGATCGGGGAATAATTGCACGTGTTTTGGGAACTTTCGGGAAGACACAGGACGAGCAGGGAAGAATGGCGCCGGGGCGCCAAAATCCCATACAAGTTCCAGGGGAATAAGCGCCGCGGCGCTGCGGGAGAAGAGTTTCACGCGTATCAGGAAATTGATTTTAGGGTTTTCAATAATCCTAATGCTACCCAAAGACTCCCTGCCTCAACTATAAATATAACATTACATCCAACACTCAAGAGGAGGCTAATACAGAGGCTAATACAGAGCACAAAACACAGAAATAAATATTTTTAGAGATCCAAGGAGAGGATTGAAGAGCGACAAGAAGAGACAAATGCTGTAATATCCGGAGAGGAAGAGATTCAATTCGGGTTTTATCTTCTTATTTCTTTCTTAAAACTCTAATGATTTCCATTAGATTCGTGGCTTGATTATTTATTGTTGTATCTTTTGTCATGAATTTACTCCTTAATTTTGGAGAACGATTGTAATTGATGCTTGAACCTTGTATTTTGTTTATCAGTTTTGTAATGAAGTTTTATTAATTATTTATATTCTTTTGAGTTTAATGCTTCCTGATTGCTGGCCACAATTTGAGATGATGAATGTTTAGAATCTATCACTCGAGAGAGGGGATTTTGAATAGATCTAGAGAATATAGCCTAGGATTTTATAGAGTTCGAGAGAATCTGTAGTCCTTTGAAGTCGTTAACATAGAATCACAAATCGTAATGAGTTGTTAACTATTTGATTTTTATAGAGATATCGAAGTCTATAGTTGATAATATTTTCACTCGGCACTCGAGAGAGGGAGTGAATATTTTAGGATCTTGACTTATAAATAATATAACTGAACAAAGATTAATTGGCATGAAAAATACATAGGAGACAGCTAGGTGAAATCAGGATCCAGAATCTCTATCGTATTAGTTCCTCCTATCTAAATATTTGTATATTTTATTTAATTATTAAAATCTTTATTAATTGTTCTCTAAATAAAGTTAGGATTATCAATTGTAGTACTTAGTGCGAGTTAACGCAATCTCTGTGGGTTCGACACTCTTTCACCGATTTATACTAAAACTTGACACCGTACACTTGCGGTACGATATAAAATATCACAACAAGTTTTTGGCGCCGTTGTCGGGGATTGTTTGTTTAATTCACATTAATACTACTACCAAATAATTTTAGCTTTAATTTAGAATTTTTTTTTTATTTTATTTATTATTTATTATTTATTTATTATTTATTTTTATTTTATTTTATTTTATTTTATTCCTTTATTTTTGTCTTAAGTTTTATTTTTGTTTTTATTTCTTATTTTTATTTTATTTTATTTTTTTATATTTTTCGTACGAGGTGAGTTTGAAAAGAAGTAATGGCAGATCCTGTTGGTGCACTAATAGCTCAAGTATCGTCCCTCACGACTCGCCAAATGTGCAGTCCAGAATTTCCAATTGAGAGAAAATCTACATATCATGGGGGACCATCTATGGATAAATCACCACAGCCTGCCAAGCTATCTTTTTCATGTCATAAGAACCGGTGGATACCAAAGAAGAAAACAGATGAGATTACCCGGTTCACTACTTGTAAGCCACCATAACCATTTGGGTGATTGCGTCTGGCTGAAGACGTTAAACTTAGCGCTAGCGGGGAGGCAACCCTTGCATTTCTTTTATTATTATTTTCTTTACTTTTTATTTTATTTTATTGAGTGCTATTTATTTATTTGCATGTTATTTATGCAGGTAGCACGAGACACACAAAGCCCGCGCAACCAAATTCTAACCAGCAAGAGTCTGATCAACTTCATGCACGGTAGTGTTGTTCCTCACTCTTGCTCTTGATATTTATCTTACATTGAGGACAATGCAAATTTTAAGTTTGGGGGTGTGTGTATGTTGTTTACGTGCTAATTAGTTGTTTATTAATTTATTTAAAAAAAAAAATTGTTTTAGCCTTTGATAGTAAAGCATAAATCTTGTGATAATATTGTTTGTTTATGGGTGAAATTTTAGAAACGATAAGTGCCTAATTTACTTTTATCTGATGCCTTGAATAATTGATCTATGTTAGACTCGTAAGCACTTAAAAATAGGTTCTTAGCAGTAAAACTTAAGTAGTTGACAATGTGACTAGTTGACGAAATTGCATGTCGATGAATGACCGTTTGCTTAGATATCTATCTTGATTTGCTAGTGTTATGAAGTATGGTATAGCTAAAAGAAAAAAATGTCTCTAAAGAAAGAAAATAAACCACCTATAACCGATAAGCGTGAAGCTACCCATGGGCGAGTATTAGGACCACCATGAGGAGAAATGCTACCTTAAAGGGTAGGTGAGTTGAAAAAAAAATGAAAAAAAAAGAAAAAAGAGACAAGAAAATAAAAGAAAAACCATACCATACCGAACACAAAATAAGGCAATTACAGAACATAATTGAGATATCTAGGTTGGTTTGACCCATCGATTCTAATTTTTAAACGAAATCATTGAGTTAGCTTACTTAAGATCAAAGCTGTGAATGAACCTTTACACACACACACACCTTGAGTCTAGCTTAGATAATTTATTCGAGAATTTGGATTCGAGTTGCAATTGCGTACTTTGAAGATTCTTTGATTTCATTTATAAGCTTTCTTTGAGGATATATTTATGCGTAACTATCGAGACTATGTTTTGTTATTTTTTATTTTTGCATGATTGTGTGTGAATGACGTTTGTGGGTGTCGTCACTGTAAGCCCTCACGAGACTATAACTCGTCCACTAGGGCCGCCTAGGGGTTTAAAGGCTTGTTGCATATGCTAAATGCAATCGTGATCCTTACGAAAGTGGCTTAGTTAATTTAGTAATTTTTATTTGTTTATTTGAATTTAGTTTTTATTTTATCTTTTGCTCGGGACTAGCAAAACCTTAAGTTTGGGGGTGTTTGATAAGTGTGGTTTATACCCACTTATTCCAATATCTTTAGCTTATTATTTTGTTATAATTCGAGATATTTAATATGATTTATAATTTATTTTATGTTTTATTTATAGGAGCATTAATATATGGATCGGGGAATAATAGCACGTGTTTTGGGAACTTTCGGGAAGACACAAGACACGCAGGCACCAAAGCGCCTCAAGCTTCTCATACAACTAGCGCCGCGGCGCTAGCTCCCCATACAAAATCCAGGAGCTTAAGCGCCGCGGCGCCATCCTCAAGCCAACACAGGCGCCGCGGCGCCATCTTCAAGGCACAATCCAGGCGCCGCGGCGCCAATTGGAATGAAACAAAAGGCAGGCGCCACGGCGCCTTCACAAGATGCAATCTCCATACAATTTCCAGGGGAATAAGCGCCGCGGCGCTGCGGGAGAAGAGTTTCACGCGCATCAGGAAATTGATTTTAGGGTTTTCAATAATCCTAATGCTACCCAAAGACTCCCTGCCTCAACTATAAATATAACATTACATCCAACACTCAAGAGGAGGCTAATACAGAGGCTAATACAGAGCACAAAACACAGAAATAAATATTTTTAGAGATCCAAGGAGAGGATTGAAGAGCGACAAGAAGAGACAAAGGCTGTAATATCCGAAGAGGAAGAGATTCGATTCGGGTTTTATCTTCTTATTTCTTTCTTAAAACTCTAATGATTTCCATTAGATTCGTGGCTTGATTATTTATTGTTGTATCTTTTGTCATGAATTTACTCCTTAATTTTGGAGAACGATTGTAATTGATGCTTGAACCTTGTATTTTGTTTATCAGTTTTGTAATGAAGTTTTATTAATTATTTATATTCTTTTGAGTTTAATGGTTCCTGATTGCTGGCCACAATTTGAGATGATGAATGTTTAGAATCTATCACTCGAGAGAGGGGATTTTGAATAGATCTAGAGAATATAGCCTAGGATTTTATAGAGTTCGAGAGAATCTGTAGTCCTTTGAAGTCGTTAACATAGAATCACAAATCGTAATGAGTTGTTAACTATTTGATTTTTATAGAGATATCGAAGTCTATAGTTGATAATATTTTCACTCGGCACTCGAGAGAGGGAGTGAATATTTTAGGATCTTGACTTATAAATAATATAACTGAACAAAGATTAATTGGCATGAAAAATACATAGGAGACAGCTAGGTGAAATCAGGATCCAGAATCTCTATCGTATTAGTTCCTCCTATCTAAATATTTGTATATTTTATTTAATTATTAAAATCTTTATTAATGTTCTCTAAATAAAGTTAGGATTATCAATTGTAGTACTTAGTGCGAGTTAACGCAATCTCTGTGGGTTCGACACTCTTTCACCGATTTATACTAAAACTTGACACCGTATACTTGCGGTACGATATAAAATATCACAACAAATATTTACTTCGCATTCAAATATTTTTTTAATTCAGATAAAAGTCAAAAAATATGAATTTTTATTTATTTAAATATTTATGTCTCATAATCAGACATAAGTTGGAAAAAAAACAAACAAATAGAATAAAAAAAGTCTGCAACTATAAAAATTTCAGACTTCAGTTATTTAACAAACAAAACCTAAATATGAAGAATCATTTATATTTGGAATAAATCGAAAGAGCCCTAATAATTTTGGACTTATTAGGAAAACCTTTAACATTATTCCAAAAAAATTAACTTTTTAACGATGCATTACTGAAATTTAATTATAATTAATTGTCTAATTTTTACTTGTGTTATTATTATTTACCTAAAAAGTTACATTTTCCATTCCATCGTAGCTTAAAATTTTTCATCTTACTAATACATTGACCGGTGCTTACACACTCGTAGAACGCAAGCGCACGTATCGTTCAAGTAGTATAAAAAGTATCGATCCCATGAGGACTTAATACCTAATCTATTAATTTTATGAGGTCAAATGATTACTAGTATCTAACAGTTTAATTGATTGATTTGAAATGGTGATGCTTTTGAATTTAAAAACAAGTAAATAAAATTGCACGAAAGTAGGTTTAAGAAAATTTAATATTAGGAAACTATTTAGGGTTGTGAATCTTTCTAATATCCTTTAAAAGATGAAGCGGTTATTTCATGTTTGTGTAATAAATCGGTTTACTAATCTGGAACACTAAATTATGCGAAAGCCTATGTCGATGGTCAGACGCAAATACCCAGTTTAACCCAATTGAACCATATGTCTATGTCAACCAAATTATATGGATTCATTAAGTTTAAGTTCCAATTATGGCTACCCCCGCCCGACAGGTATATGTCTATCCTGTAAGGAAATCTATTAAAGGGTTATCTATCCTCAAGGAAGATCGTGGGCTATTAAGTCTAAGGCTGAAACCTAAAATTCCTTTGTCAAGTTTATTTTAGATTTACCAGATCAATCTTATTAATGGTCAATTAACAAGATGCATTAAGCTTAACACTTAATAAGTAAACCTTTAAATTACCCAAACTATAAAATAACCCCTTATAAACCGGTGATATTGGATTTCATCACAACCTCAGATAACTGGCTTAGTTACGACACATATTTACTGGTAGTAAAAACTTAAATAAAATAAAAGACATAAAGTAAAATACTGAAAATTAAATGCTGAAAGTAAATGCTGAAGTAAATTACTGAAAAGTAAATGCTGAAAGTAAATTGTTGAAAAGTAAATTCTGAAAGTAAATTGCTGAAAAGTAAATGCTGAAAGTAAATTGCTGAAAAGTAAATAAAGTAAAAGTACAATAAAAGAAAATGTTGAGGTAAAAGGATCCACTTTTATTACTTTTATGTTAGATATCTCCCTTGATATAATATATTAACTTTGCATGATAATTACCAACCAGCCATATAGGCGGTATCCAGATTAAGTCAAATTAATAATTAATTACCAACCGACCAATATAGCGGTATCCTCATTAAGTCAGATTTTAACTAGTTTATATATTATAATTTAGGGAGATTAATCTAAATATCAGTAATAAAAGTTTTACCTTTTACCCCAGCAAATGGGAGTTACCTCCTCATTACTGAAAAGTAAAAACTGAAAATTAAAGAAAGAAAAGTACTGTGCGTAAAAGTAAATTGCGGAAAGTAAAAACTGAAAAGTAAAGAAAACAAAGTGCGAAAGCGAAAATTAATTACTGAAAGCTGTAAATAAACAAACAAGATACAATCTTCTTAGTATTCTTAAGGAATTCCTTAGAAGAAAGTATGAATTTACAAATGAAATGACTTGGTATTTATAGGCAAAATTTTGCCTCCATCAAATCATCCACCAAATCCATTATTAATTGCTCCACTAATTGTTTATCATGTTTAGTGGTGATTTGATAATTTTTATTATTTATTTATTAATTTATTTTTTGCTTTGAAAATGATTGAAAATGACTTTAATAATTACACACAACACACTTCTAGATGGTTCATCAATTTCAGGTATGAAATCTTCAGAATTCGAAATTAATTTGTCTTTCAAAGTTGTAGATCTTTGAGTCTTCTTTAATCTAGAACTTAAATCAGCTCAATCATATAGCGGAGTAAAAAGTTATGCCCAAAATACGATAGATGCGTAAAATTGGAATTTCCAAAACTGCACTTCGTTAAAACACCCTTTCAAGTTTCCAATCTCCAAAATTAATATGTCAAGTCCAATTTTTGCTCTTATTTGACCCATATTTCGTCCTAAATGATTTCATTGTGTCACAATATTATTTTATCTGTAAAATAAACTAAAACACGTCAAAACGTTCATCAAACCCGAGAAACTAAACAAAATATTAAGTAAAATGGGCGGTAAATATTGATATATTTTCCGCTCATCATACCCCCAAACCTATCATTTTGCTAGTCCTCGAGCAAAACAACAAAATAAAATACAAGAAACCATTAAAATTAAACTAAGCCACTTTCGTAGGGATCACAGTTGCATTAGCATATGCAACAAGCCTTTAAACCCATAGGTGTCCCTAGTGGACGAGTTATAGTCTCGTGAGGGCTTACAACAACGATACCCACAAACGTTTTACAAAAGTAAAAAAATAATAAAACTAATGCACACAAAAGCAAAAAGACAAGAGAAAAAAGAATAAATAAGTTAGTGACTAAACATATGAAACATTTAATCCAAGTCAATAGTTGTTTTGTTTCATTCTAAATTACCGAATAAGTAAATTCTCCGATTATTTTTACCATTCTCCATATACAGAGTCGACAAAATATTAATCAACTCATTTTTCCCACAACAGTCACAAGTGCAGTTGAAAATAGAGTAATATTTTTGTCCTAAAGTTTTATTAGAATTCACATTTTTTTGCAGCAATGGAATAATTTTTCTGAATTTTCTAATTTTTTTCTTTGATTTTTGATTTTTGATTTTTATTTATTTATATACAATATCTTCCATCTATGTAGCGAGTGTTGGGTCGGTGGCTCCCAAATCAGTTGGCTTTAGGGCACCAGGTGTTAAGACACCCCTACAGACTTAATTACTCAGACTTCATATATATATATTTTTGCAACATCCTTGATCCATGTAGCGAGCTTTGGGCCAGTGACTCCCAAACCAATTGGCTTTAGGGCACTAGGTGTTAAAACACCTTTACAGACTTAATAACTCGGATCTCAGACGTTTTTTTTTACTGCATCGCTTTTTTAGATGTTTTCTCCAATTAAAATAGAGCACTGAATATTACAAAATTTTCAATTATAGCTCATGTCCGTATGTTATTATGTATGTTGATAATACCTACTAATTGAGCATATGAAGATCCATTTTAGTCAGTATTATGGAGAATTCACAAATTAAATAATTTCAAAAGGAAATAAACAAAAATTAACTTGTTCCGAATTAGGTTTGAGATACGTCTCAGGAGTGGAAACTCTTTACTCAGCTATCTTTTACCAATTTCACTTTTTTAGTCAAAATAAAAACGCAAAATATTTTTGTAGTTTTGGACTAAAAATAAAAACAACACATAACTAAGAACAAGATATTGATCAACTAATTTCCTCCCCCAAACCTAAATGAGACATTGTCCTCAATGTCTTAAACAGTAGAAGAAGAGTTTAGAAGATAATACATGGTTAACTGAAATGCTACACGAAAAGTTAAAGGTTAAGATCCAGATTAATTCGACGCTTCTTACCACGATCGTCCTCGGACCAATTTATCTTTGAAAGAATAGGGTCAATTTGTGGTTCATAGGCTAAGATTTGGTCAATTAGATCCGGAACAGTTCTGGCAGTAAATATGAGTTCTTTCATAGGTTTTGATACGAACCCATTTCTCCGAGCATCATCAAGAAACACACAAAGAAAATCATAAAATCCTTCAATGTTGTACAGTCCAAGCAGTTTTTGGTGTATGTTCAGGTTCACCCAAGATAACACTGTAAAAATTTCCTCCAATGTACCCAAGCCACCTAGCAAAACAATAAAAGTATCAGAACGGTTAATTATTTCTACCAGTCGTTCAGACATACCTGGCACAATTAGCTATTCTCTGTTTGATGGTCCAATAAGATTTGCATCCGCCAAGGATTTTGGGATGATTCCCAAAACGTGACTGCCTCCTTCCTGTACGGCCTTTGAAACGATCCAAATTAGTCCAAGATTGCCTCCGCCATATACTAAGTGCATATTCCTTGCAGCCAAGACTCGACCCAATTCATGTTTGATAGTCCAATAAGATTTGCATCCACCAAGGGTTTTGGGATGATTCCCAAAACGTGACTGCCTCCTTCGTGTACGACCTTTGAAACGATCCACATTAGCCCAAGATTGTCTCCGCCATATACTAAGTGCATATTCCTTGCAGCTAAGACTCGACCCAATTCATGTGTTGCTTCTACGTATTGTGGCTTAACACCAACATTAGTACCGCAAAACACACAGATGTTTTCAACTCGTCTTCTTGAAGTGGCTTTCATGTTTTACTCTGGATGTCTTCAAAAGTGCAATGATGAGTTGAATTTATAAAACCTGAAAAGGGTGAGTAATAATAGCACAAGTATCTTCCAAAGGACGATTAGTTAAACAATAAAATAAATCGTGATAGTCAAAAAGATCTGGATCCCGCCGGAGAAAATAAAAGAAAACAACAAAACAAATCACAATTATTAGGAAAAGACAAAGAGATATAATATTTACAATAATGGTAGCGGCTTGATTGACGTCTATGCGTCAGGGACAAGCTTCCCATCCAATTTTCTTATAAATTGGCAAACAGGGTCTTTTTGAGTCAGATTCCCGAGACTTAACTGTTGTCTTTCTTTTAAAAATTGTGTATGTAATTTGCGAATGGCTATGTGAACATATCCACTGGGATGCGTCTCAAGAGTCGAAGATATATCATCTAAAGACTCCTTACTCAAGTCATCCCTAATTAATTTAATTTTGTCTTCGCGATTATCAGACACCATTCCTAAAAAACGACAACGAGTATTGCAATTCCAGCGTGCACATTTGTAACAAACACTCATTTGTTTAGCTCTACGTTTCTTTGCATATGTGTTTCTTCCAAAACCAAGCAATGTGAAATAAAAAAAGTCAGAAGACTCATCTGCCAATCAGACCCGTGCTTCAATTAGGGGTGTTCACGGGTCGGGTCGGGTTTTTTGAAATTTTGTTAGACCCGATCGGGTCGGGTCAAGGGAAAATCGGAGTCGCGGGGAAGTGGAACCCGATCGGGTTCGGGTCGGGTCGTCGGGTCATTTTTTTTTTAAAAATTTAAATGAATTAATTATTTTGAAATATAAATATTAGTTATTTTATATCCCAAAAATATCATATATATAAAGTTTTAATACAAAAAAGTAATAAAAGTAAAAACTTTAAAAATACTAATAATTATTTTAGAAAAATAATAAAAATTTTAGAAAAATAATAAATTTGTATAGGGTCGGGTCGGGTCAAGGGGATCAAACCCGTTGTGCAACCCGAAAATTTCGGGTCGGGTCAAAATTTTGCAAATTTTTTTATGAACCCGCGCGGGTCGGGTCACGTCGGGTCGGGTCGGGTCGCGGGTTGACCCGACCCTATGAACCCCCTTAGCTTCAATTACCCAACGAATATCATTAGGAATATCATGGATCGTTAGTAATCTCATCCGTTCCAAGCGAGCTTTGTAGACTTTCATCAGAGAGTTTTGAATGAGAGAAGGAAATTGCTTGTGAAGATTTGCGAGAACTTCTTCCATCCTGAAATGTCTTAATCTGAAAAAACTAAACACACAAAATTAAATTACACCAAATCACAATATATACACAAATTGCATGGGTTACCTCCCTACTAGCGCTAAGTTTAACGTCGACAGCTAGACGTGACTTCTCGAACGTTAGGCTGGATCTGAAAGTGTGACACTTTCTTTTTGTCGCTCAAATGATTCTCCCCAGTAGTGCTTGACATGCTTGTTTTTAACCTTGAATGTTTTATTGGAGTGAGGATCATGTATCTCAACGGCTCTATCTGGTAAAACTTTGGTGATCACAAATGGACCTGACCACCGTGATTTTGGCTTCCATGGGAAGAATTTCACATTTGATTTGTTTAACAGTACCTTCTGCCCTGATTCCAGTTGTATGAGCACTAACATCTCATCATGTCTTTTCCTTACCTTTTCTTTGTACAAATTGGCATCCTCAAAAGATTGATTGTGAAAATCCTCCAATTCGTTGAGATGGTGGAACTTTTTCTCTTATGTTGCTTGTAGTGCAAGAATAGGCTTCTTCAGTACGCATTGCGCTTTATCTTCAAGCTCCACAGGCAATTGACATGCTTTAAGTTTGTCAGCAGAACTTTGCATTGCATTGGAGGTCTGGATGATATTATTTATCACATCAAGTCTGAAACATTCCTCTTTCTCGTCATTCGGGAAATTCATGGCTTTAAAAACATTGAATGTTACTTCTTGGTCCTGTACCCCAATGGTTAGTTATCCTTTTTGTATATCAATAATGGTTCGACCTGTAGCCAAGAATGGTCTCCCGATGATGATTGGCACGTCGGCGTCTTCCTCCATATCAAAGACAATAAAATATGTTGGGAAAATGAATTTGTCAACCTTGACCAGCACATCCTCAACTACGCCTCTTGGAAATACGAGAGTTCTATCAGCAAGTTGTAGAGAGACTGAAGTTGGCATTGTTTCTCTAATCTGCAATTTCCTGAAAATAGAAAAAGACATCAAGTTAACACTCGCGCCTAGATCAAACAGAGCCTTACCGAAGTCATGTTCTCATATGGTGCAAGGAACAGTGAAACTACCAGGATCTTTCAACTTTGGAGGAAGTTTCCTCTGAGTGATAACGCTGCATTCTTCTGATAATGCTACTGTCTCGTAATCTCTCAATCTCTGCTTTCGTGAAAGAATGTCTTTCATGAATTTGGCATAGCTGGGCATTTGTTCCAACACTTTTGCAAATAGAATGTTGATATGCAGCTTTTTGAACACCTCCAAGAATCGAGCAAATTGCTTGTCCAGTTTATTTTTCTGAAGACGCTGAGGAAAATGTGGAGGTGGAGTGATATGTTATTTTTCCTTTGCTTCTTTTTCCTCCATCTGTTGCTTTGTTTCTTTTGGAATTTCCTCAACAGTTGTTTTGGCTCCAACATCTTTGTTAATTTCAGTACCATTTTTTAACATGATGGCATGGCATTGTTCCTTTCCCATGTTCATTAGATTTGGCTCTGTGTTGCTGGGAAGAGTACCTGATGGTCTGTAACTCTGAGCATTGGCCAATTGTCCCATTTGATTCTCCAGTGCTTTGATAGAAGCTGAATGACTTTGATTCAATGCCACTTGATTTTGAACCATAGCTGCTAAAGCATCGTATTTTGCTTCTTGCTTCTTCAACTAGGCCAGCACTTCTATTATTCCTGGTTCTTTTTCATGCTCCTGGACTTTGTTCTGTTTCTGGAATCCGGGTGGTGGGTTGTTCATTTGCCCTGAATTGTTGCTCCATGAAAAATTAGGATGATTCCTCCACCTTGGGTTGTAGGTGTTGGAATATGGATTATTCCCTGTCTGTTGAAATTGTTGACGTAGTTCACCATTTCTTTATGTTGAATTGGTTCTGGTGCTCCTCCATATGGTGAACTTGTGGTTCCAGCGATGTTCACAACTTGCGTGCTAAGTGTTTCTAGACATTTGCATATCTGATCCGGCCTGGTATTTACTACTGTGTTTGCTCCAACTTCATAAATTCCTGCAATTCTTTGAATCATGCTCCTGTCTGTTGGCCACAATGAATTGTTGTTAGCCATTTCTTCAATTACGTCACAGGCATGATCTTCTCATTTTGCCATCAAAGCTCCTCCAGCAACATCAATTATGGTTCTCATTATTCCAGAAAGTCCATTGTAGAAGGTTTGGACTTGTAGCCACTTTGCGATCTCATGATGAGGAAATTTCTGGAGTAAATCTTTGAACATTTCCCAAGCTTCGCAAAAGGATTCTGAATCTTGTTGCACGAATGATGTGATGTCATTCCTCAACTTTGCAGTTCTGGCTGGTGGAAAGTACTTTGCAAGGAATTTGGTGGCTAGAGTGTTCCAAGTTGTGATGGAACATGCTGGTAACGAATGTAGCCAAGCTTTAGCTCTGTCTTTCAGGGAATATGGAAAAACCCGCAGTCTCATTGCTTCTTCAGCTGCTCGGTTGTAATTGAAAGTACCGCAAACTTCCAGGAAGTTGCTGATGTGGGCATTAAGTTCTTTAGTTGCATTTTCCCCAAACTGCACTGACTACTGAATCATCTGGATGCATGTTTTGATGTCACCCGCATTTGCTGGTAAGAGAGGAAGTACAATACAAGAAATGAGTCTGTCAACCACCGGAATGGTTCTGTCTGGAATGGGAATCGGTGGTGCAACGTTCAAAGGTTCAAGTTCCATGTTAATGATTGTTTCTTGGCCTTCTCGCCTTTCCCTTCTCAACTGTCTGATGGTTCTTTCAATCTCTGGGTCAAGCGGTCGGAGTTCAAAGCTTCTGGTTCGTCTCATATAGTGTCTGAGAACCTGAAACACAATAAAACAAAAACAACAAGTAAAAAGAAAATTAGATACAAGTAACGTATCTAACCCCTAAACTAATAGTGAAAGATAAATAAGTCCCCGGCAACGGCGCCAAAAACTTGACCGGTGCTTACACACGCGTATAACGCAAGCGCACGTATCTTTCAAGTAGTATAAAAAGTATCGATCCCACGAGGACTTAATACATAATCTATTAATTTTATGAGATCAAATGATTACTAGTATCTAACAGGTTGATTGATTGATTTGAAATGGTGATGATTTTGAATTTAAAAACAAGTAAATAAAATTGCACGAAAGTAGGTTTAAGAAAATTTAATATTAGGAAACTATTTAGGGTGTGGATGCTGGAATTCGGCCGAGGTCCACAATCAGAATTTGTAAATGGGGGCACTAGCGATCCTGCAAGACAAAGAAGAATGAATGGGAGTAGACTGCCCACCGGTGTGGTAGGTACCGGGGACACTCCGACGCCCAGTCAGTAGTATGAAATGAGCAGTGAATATGTTAAATGTGAAAGTAAGGTTTGCTATTTACCTTGACCTTCTTTGGGTGGCCGTGAGGGCGAAGGAAGAAAGTGTTTAGGAAATGTGAAGCTCTGAGAGCTTGTGTCAGAGAGCAGAAGCTGTAAGAGAGAAGTCAGGCCTACCTGTTTCTCGTATTTTGTTGCAATTTATAGTTGAAGGTGAGTGACTTTTGCAGCTGGCATAAGTCCCACAATGTGCTCAGATATCTTTATTTAGTGATCAAAGTGGATCAGTTCGATTATGATTAGGGTAAGTGGGAAATATTTGGTACAGATTTGGCTTTATGTATGAATCATTTATCTGCAAGTGGAATAAGGGTTTTGTTGGGCTTTACTTTGGGCTTTCCGGTATTCAGCATCTCTGTCTATGGGCCTTATCTGACATTGGTTACGAATGGAAAGACAATTTTACCCCTGGCCCAATTTGGCACAATGTGTTTTTTGGGCTTTAAGGTAAAAGACGGTTTTACCCTTGGCCCAGGAAAGGAAGAAGGTAAGGCAAGACCAGCGTCTCTCTCTATATGTTCCTAATAAAATCCGATTCGTGCGGATTTTTTCCCCAACTAATAAATAGATCTTGATGGGATTGTCACATATAAAATTGAGCATAATTTTGCAACTCACAGAGAAGAAAATAGATTTATGGATGAAATGAAATGTGCAGTTTTTATAAATACGCACACAGAGAGAGCAAATAACACTCAGTGCAGGACCGCTGCGTCTATTTCTCTATACTATCTACCTAAATTAAAATAAGTACAAAGATGAAGGATTTTAATGTAAATATATTCATCTATTTTATCTCCTAATATATAAAAAAGATTTTGTTTTATCATTTTACTCCCTATCTATCGCGTCGCAGTATATAAAAGAACCAGACCACCAATTCCAGAAAACAAGACGCTAACGTGCGCCACTCAGTCTTCTTTGTCAAATCCATTAACACCGCCGTGTCGCCGCTTCGGCTGCCATTTCTCAGGTCTGCTTTCGCAAACTCTCGTTCTATTTCGTTATCTTTCTCTCCGCTTCGGTGGCTCAGTAGCTCTATTAAGAAACCCTAGGCTCTTTTTTTCCTCTTTAGTGTCGTGATATTTCCTTGGCACTGAGCAATTCGAAAGAGAAAAATTATTAAGTGTAGCATTGAAATTTGTTTGATAGCAGTTTCTTGTCTGTAATTAGGCTTTTAATAGGTGCTGAGATTTCTTTTTGTGTTGTAGATAACTTATAGTTTATGGCCGTAATTGGTTGAAGAGAAAATCAATACAAAGTATGAGTTTTAATTTTCTGTTAATAGAAAAATGGATGGTGATGATTTGGTACAGGACTTGCAATTTGATTCGGGCACTAATGTTAAGCTAAGGCAGAATTTGTTAAAACCTAGGGTTAAGAAAATGGATGGTGAAGAGAAGAAATCTGAGTCTAAGAAAAGGTTGAAAACAATGGAGATTGGTTTCAATTCTGATGATGATGAGCCCATTGGGTCTTTGTTTAAGTTAAAAAAACAGAGAAACGCTAAGAAGGTTAAGGGGCAGAAGACTGAAGCTAGGGAAGATAAAGGGATGGTTAAGAATGAGGAATTGGGGGGTATGGATGATACATTGGCGAGTTTTAGGAAGAAACTGAAGGGTCCTAAGAAAGACGCTGGATCTGGAATCTTAAAGGCAAAGGGTTCAGGTTTTAATGGATCTTTGGATGATGGTGTGGTTTTGGACCAGAAATTGGCGCCAAAGAATGATGAGAAAGTTGAGGAGACTTGTGAAGATGGATCTGGTATGAATGTTGATAAAGGGGTTGAAACTAGATGTATAGAAAGGGTTAAGAGACACAACATTGATTCAAATATGACAATGATGAGGCAAAATATTGTGTGTGATGATGACTCAAAAGATCTGGGTTCTTGGGTCGATTCATTGGAAGATCAGAACGTGGAAGAGTTATCGATCTTTATTCAGAGGCCACCATCCGGTTTCCTCACGAAAACTCGAAGGAATTCTGGTTTGAAACAGAGTATTAAGGATCGGAGCTTGGGCGATGGATATATTCCTAGTTCTGAGGGCGATTCGAAGTCTGTAAGGAGATTTCGGTCTGTTTCTGCTTCAAAAATGTCTGACAGGAAACCAAAATCTGGTGATAGTACAAATATGGTTTATGATTTGAGGACATTGGAGTTAGACACTGACAGATGTAAGGCAGTTGAACCAACTTTGGGGACTTGTCACTCAAATGTCCAAGAGGAACTTCTTATGGATCCTTGCAGCGCAAACAAGGCTTGTGATAGTGGTGAAAAATCACACAATTTCCTTCCAGCAGGCAATGCTTCTGCTCCTGGTCAAAAGGCTAGATCGGATACTCAAACTTTGGATGATGAATTAAAGCTTTATTCTATGGACAAGTCAAGCACTTCGATACTCGATGTTGTTGAACTGCTCGATCCTGCTTCTTCCCTAAAGCCTATGGAAAAATTTCATGAGTTTGAGGGTGAGTCTGATAGAGGCTTTACAGATGCATTGGACCTACAATCTAATAGTATGTCAGCCATGAACGTTTCTAGTTCAGACCCTGAAATTTCCTCTTCTTCAACTGGAAAAGAAGTCTCATTGACTTGTGCTGAAGTGGCTTGTGCTGAAGATGGGTTAACAAACAAATCTTGTAGAACTACATCAAAAGAGATTCAGATACCGGCTTCTGAAAAAATTATGCAGGCAACCTTAAAGCTTTTATCTCAGAACTCCTCGAAAGCTGCAAAATCAGAACGTGGATTCGATTTTGATCAAAGTCCCCCAGGTTCCCAACACATTTCGCTCCCTCTGCCTAACCATTCCTCTATGTTCTTGGGGATGGCAAAAGCTTCTAGTGATGATCACATTACCTGTACTGAAGAGCCATGTTGCGCTGCATATTCTTCTAACAAAGAAAATACTATAGTATCTGATGGTAGGTTATCTCTGACGAATAAACTGTCTTCTGGAATTCAGGAATCTGGATTAAATTTTTGGAAGTGCAGCTCGGGTTTCAATCAGAATAAACCTTCTGATGCATCTAAAGGGACTTGTGTTCCAGGTCATGATGCTCTTTGCACAGATGAAGAGGCTAAGGGAGGGTCTCCTTCCTCCGTGGCTCATGATGAACATGGAAGTTTTACAGAAGATACAGTATCTATGCCTGATTCCGAGAACAGAGATAGTAAGCTATCAGCTGTTCAACGTGCTGTGCGCACTGCTAAAAAGCATAGGCTTGGAGACATGGCTTATGAGGGGGATGCCGACTGGGAGATTCTGATCAATGAGCAAGGGTTTCTTGAAGATCATCAGGCTGTGGACTATGACCGAGCTTTGAGATCAAGAGACAAGTTTGATTCCTCTTCAACTACTATAACAGAAGCTGAAAATGGTGGGGCAGCAGCTATAGCAGCGGGGCTGAAAGCTCATGCAGCTGGTCCGATTGAGAAAATTAAATTTAAGGAGGTCTTGAAGCGCAGAGGTGGGCTTCAGGAATATTTACAATGCAGGTTAGTTCCTGTTCCCGAACACTGTAAATTCACATGCTTTGCTAAGCTTTACCTTCAATTCAAGGGATGACTTAGTACTTTACATAATGCAGGAATCAGATCTTAAGTCTTTGGAGTAGAGATGTTGGCCGTATTTTGCCACTTGCAGAGTGCGGGATTAGTGATACTCCTTCGGAGGATGAGCCTTCCTGTGCTTCCCTAATTAGGGAGATCTACAAGTTTCTTGATCAGAGTGTAAGTTTGTAATGCTCAGTGAGTGTTTTCTTTTCTTTTAAATTTTACTTTTGCTCCCTGTTTTATCATTAAATTGATTTGCGGATTTGTTTATTTCTTATACCTATCAGCTTTTTAGATATGCAGTTTTGCAGAAAATTATTAAGGTTTAATGAATTTACTTATCCTGGTTAAATTTTAAACTTGAACAAATATTTTGACAGGGTTATATAAATGTTGGTATTGCTTCTACAAAGGAGAAAGCAGATCATAATGCTAAGCATAGTTATAAACTACTCAAAGAAGAAAGACTTGAAAAAAGTTATGGGGCTTCAGTTGCTGATTCCGAGGATGGAGTTGCTTTCATCCTTGGTCAGGTTAAGAGTTCCGAAACTTCTACGGAGGCCAAAAATGATGTTGAATGTAATGATGGAAGCCAGAAAAAAGAAACCAAAATTGGAAGTTCGGTGCCGTCAGGATTACCTGATGACACAATACAGAAAGTAAGTGTAGCTGATGATTTCCTGCAAAAAGGTAACAGTGATCCAAAATCACCCAACAGATTGGTTAGTGTGGATGTTTTGAGTGCTGACCCATCTTGTGGAATGGTTGATGGTGGAACAGCCCCACATACAATTGAAGAGAGGAATGACTCACAGAGTGTTCAATCTGCTTATGAGTATTGTGATTTAGGTGGCAAGAAGAGAATCATTGTCATTGGTGCTGGTCCTGCTGGATTAACCGCTGCTCGCCACTTGCAACGTCAAGGTTTCTCTGTAACCTTGCTTGAGGCAAGGAATAGGATAGGTGGTCGTGTTTATACAGACCGTACATCTCTTTCCGTTCCTGTGGATCTCGGGGCTAGCATTATTACAGGTGTTGAGGCTGATGTGGCCACCGAAAGAAGGGCTGATCCTTCCTCATTGGTTTGTGCTCAGTTGGGCTTGGAGTTGACTGTGTTAAACAGTGACTGCCCTCTTTATGATATTGTTTCTGGTCAAAAGGTTCCTGCAGATATGGATGAAGCCCTGGAATCAGAGTTCAACAGCCTTCTCGATGATATGGTATTGCTTGTTGCCCAGAAGGGGGAACATGCAATGAAAATGTCTCTAGAGGATGGTTTGGAGTATGCCCTTGAGAGGCGTCGAATGGCACGGTTGGGAAGAGGTGTTGAAGAAATTGAACTGCAGAATTCAGTGGATGCTTATTCTAAAACAAGCTGTGTTGACAACAGAGTTCCTGATAAAGTTTGTGCTACAGATGAGATTTTGAGTCCTGTTGAGAGAAGGGTTATGGATTGGCATTTTGCCAACCTGGAGTATGGCTGTGCTGCCTTGCTCAAGGAAGTATCCCTTCCCTTCTGGAATCAAGATGATGTCTATGGAGGATTTGGAGGGGCTCATTGTATGATCAAAGGTGGCTACAGCACTGTCGTTGAGTCGCTTCGAAAAGGACTTATCGTACATTTCAACCATGTTGTCACAGATATTTCGTATAGCTTCAAGGACTCTGAATTGAGTGATAGTCAGTCCAAAGTCAAAGTTTCTACATCAAATGGCAGTGAATTTTTGGGAGATGCTGTGCTTATTACTGTGCCACTTGGATGCTTAAAAGTAGAAAGTATAAAGTTTTCCCCACCATTGCCACAATGGAAGTATACTGCCATCCAGCGGCTTGGTTTTGGAGTACTTAATAAAGTTGTATTGGAATTTCCGGAAGTCTTTTGGGATGACACTGTGGACTACTTTGGTGCGACTGCAAAAGAAACAGACTTGAGGGGTGAGTGCTTTATGTTTTGGAATGTTAAAAAAACAGTTGGAGCTCCTGTTCTAATAGCCTTGGTGGTTGGTAAGGCTGCTATTGATGGTGAAAATATGAGCTCATCTGACCATGTAAACCATGCAGTAATGGTTCTTCGTCAAATTTTTGGGGAAGCTTCAGTACCTGATCCAGTTGCATCAGTAGTGACTGATTGGGGCAGGGATCCTTTCAGCTATGGTGCTTATTCTTATGTAGCCATAGGAGCATCTGGAGAAGACTATGATATGTTAGGCAGGCCTGTTGAAAACTGTTTATTTTTTGCCGGTGAAGCCACATGCAAGGAGCATCCTGACACAGTTGGTGGTGCAATGTTGAGTGGGCTTCGAGAGGCAGTGCGTATAATTGATATATTAACAACTGGAAATGATTATACAGCTGAAGTAGAGGCATTGGAAGCTTCGCAGATGCAGTCAGAGTCTGAGGGGAATGAAGTTAGAGACATAACAAAGAGACTCAAAGCTATTGAGCTTTCCAATGTCTTGTACAAGAATTCTTTGGACCGTGCCCTTATATTGACCAGGGAATCTTTACTACAGGACATGTTCTTTAATGCAAAAAGCACTGCAGGACGCTTGCATTTAGCCAAGGAGTTGTTGAATCTCCCTGTCGCAACCTTGAAGTCGTTTGCTGGGACCAAGGAAGGGCTTACCACACTCAACTCCTGGATACTGGTATTTTCATAATGTTAATATACATACTCTAATTATTATACTCTTTATTGTCAACTTGTTAATAAGGTTTTTTTGTTGCATTTCTGAGTTTTAATATGCCACTGCTTCTGACTTGCTATGAATTTCTTTAATTAATCTTCATGTTCTCCTGCTCGTGGCCACATGTTGCGTTTTATATGTGTAAACTGAAAGCTTTCTGAGTGACTCTTCTTATTTATCACAGGACTCTATGGGGAAGGATGGGACTCAGCTTTTGCGTCATTGTGTCCGTCTTCTTGTACGCGTTTCAACTGATCTACTTGCAGTGCGTGTGTCAGGTAACATTTCCTCATTTTGGGTTTGGTCTTATATATATATATATGAAAATCTTCCAGTCAGGATAACTTGACAAAATCCGGATGCTAATAAGCACTGTTTGGCACTGTTTTGTGTTGTCATTTAGCGTATCCGGACGAAATCCGGATTGTAAGGACCGGAAGACGGCCCTATATATATATATATATATATATATATATATGCATAT
Organism: Zanthoxylum bungeanum; assembly: GCA_019454045.1. Lineage (NCBI taxonomy): Eukaryota > Viridiplantae > Streptophyta > Magnoliopsida > Sapindales > Rutaceae > Zanthoxylum > Zanthoxylum bungeanum. The sequence continues at coordinate 32,788 of SKCR01026131.1, read as the reverse complement.
ATCATGTGTATTACAAGCACACATGTACCGATGTACGCAGGTAGTGTAGATATTTTGAAAACAAAAGATTCATTTCAAAATTTGCAATTTTTGGCTGTGTTATGAAACAAGATTAGTGTGAGAATGTTAGGACTTTCAGAGACATTGTCTTTCTAATTTTGAGAAAAATTAAAATATCTAATTCTACCGAGTATCTCTAGGAAATTTCAAATGAGTGAACTTTTGGCCAAATTGAGATCAAGTAAATTATCCAACATTTCAGCACAAATAGAGTTATTGTTAAAGATTGACATAATTATAGATATTTATGCACTCATGTATGGTTGCATGTATGCAACATCTTTGTGTGTTGTAACTCGTAAGTTCTTGTTAGCCACTGATCTTTTTTGTTTCAGAGCAATAGAGAAATAATTTGTTTCATTACTGTATTTGATTGATTATTTTACTTTGGTATAGGCATAGGGAAAACTGTGAGAGAGAAAGTTTGTGTACACACCAGCCGTGATATACGCGCCATTGCAAGTCAGTTGGTTAATGTGTGGCTTGAAGTCTTCCGCAAGGAAAAAGCTTCCAATCGACCAAAGTTATTCAGGCAATCAACTACAGTAGATTCTTTGAAGAGAAAATCTCTTAAAGATCCATCTTCGGGGAAGCCGCCTCTACACTCATATGGTGGTGGTTTGGAGAGTAAAGGATCTCCTGGAAGCCATTTGACTTCTGATGCAAATTTTAAGAAAGAGAATGGCAAAACAATGAAGTTGGAAACTATTTCGCACAGTCTAATTGGCAAACTGGGTACTGAGGTGGAAGATAAAAGTTTTGCTATGTCTGAAGAAGAACAAGCTGCATTCGCTGCAGCAGAAGCTGCTCGAGCGGCAGCTGAAGCAGCTACTCGAGCTGCAGCTGAAGCAACTGCTAAGGTTTGTTTCTTTTGGTGCGCTACTACTGTAGTAAATCATAAATGCAGTGTTTCGATCAGTCATTTATCATACACCCATCTCTGAAATACTTTATAAACTTCTGTTGCATGTTTGAGACTGCTGTTAAGCATTTCCTTGAAAACCGCTGTTGTATGAGGCTCCTATTTGGATAATGATTTGAATGACTATCCAGTCATCTTCTTGTTTTTCAAACATTTGATGCAATTATTTCAGTTGTGTAAAACCATTCAACAGTGTATTGCTCCCCCCTCCCTTTCTGTATTCTGCTGAAAAAATTAGCTCATACACTGTCCTCGTGATGATAACATGTGGTGGTGTTTACTTACCTCAAAAGTGGTGTAGGGTCAATGACACTGCATTTATGTATACCCAAATTGCCCTAAGCCATACTCTTTTATCCCTTTGTTTTTCTGCTCTTCTTGATTTGTTCATAATTAGAGGTTTATAATTTGCAGGCATTTACATCTTCTGGCCCGCAACTTCCTAAGATACTTTCGTTTCACAAATTTGCCAACCGGGGAAAATATGGGCAAATGGATGATTATGATCTTAGAAGAAAGTGGTCTGGTGGTGTTTTAGGAAGACAAGATTGTATATCAGAAATAGATTCCAGGAACTGCAGAGTGAGGGATTGGTCGGTTGATTTCTCTGCTGCTTGTATTAACCTTGATAGTTCAAGAATGTCTGCAGATAACCTCTCGCAGCGAAGCCATTCAAATGAGATTGCATGTCATTTGAATTTTGCAGAGCGTTCTGGAGAAAGTGCTGCTGTGGATAACAGTATTTTTACAAAAGCATGGGTTGATACTGCTGGTAGTGAGGGGATAAAAGACTTTCATGCAATTGAGAGATGGCAATCTCAAGCAGCTGCAGCTGATCCTGATTTCTTTCGTCCAGCCATGCGTATAAAGGATGAGGAAGATTCAAATACGAGTTCTAAACCACACACCTGGAAGCATGATAGACGAGCAAATGAGAGCTCTGTTTCCCAAGTTACTGTTAACAAGGAGTCGTTTGAAAATTATCCTCATGGAGCAGATCGTATAAAGCAGGCAGTTGTTGATTATGTTGCATCATTGCTCATGCCCCTTTATAAGGCAAGGAAAATTGATAGGGAAGGGTATAAATCGATAATGAAGAAAAGCGCAACAAAGGTTTGTTGTTTTACTTCTTTTTCCTTCCTACTTTTTGTTTTATTTCGGTACAAATTTGATGCTGATGGTCTCTTAAGCTAGTACAATTTGTATAAATATGGTTTGGTACTGCTATATTTTTCTTCTTTTTTTTTTCTCTCTCACCGTTTAGCTTTTTTGTTTTAACAACCAGGTCATGGAGCAGGCCACAGATGCAGAGAAAGCCATGGCCGTGTCGGAGTTTCTTGATTTTAAGCGCAGGAATAAGGTAAATACTTTTGTTTAACTTCAGTTTTTCTGATAGATAGTTCCTATGATACTTGATTCATAGGCTTTTAAAGTTTGACCATAATAAAGGTTCCCACTGGCTTGATCAACTTCCAAAAATAGTTCCTATGATGAATCTTTTTTATACATAGGGATTGGCTTGTGTACAGTGTTCTAAAATGCGCTAGGCGCTAGTCGGGCGGCGACCCAGCGCCTAGAGCGCCTAGGCGGGGCCTGGACGGTTAATTGGAAATTGAGAATTTCTACAATTAGATTTAATATTTGGTATGATTTGGAGAAATTAATCATAGATAAATGTTATTTGAGTAATGACTAATATTTATAAATGACCAATTTGATGAGAAACTAACAAAAATAGAAAAAAGATTAGATTTTTGAAATTAGAGGTTATGCTCTAAATTGAGATTTTTTCAAATTGATGAGTTAGAGAGTTAATTTTATTTAGTTAAGGTTAGGGTTAAGATTTGGGTGTGAAATTCGGTCGGAAAAAGCAATTAATTTCGAATTCTGCGTCGGTCAATGGCGGTTGACCGATGAATTTGTGACGAGCGCCCGGCCCCAACGATTTGGGGCTAGGCGGGGCGGCCATAGGCCGCCGAACCTATACGCGCCGCCTAGGCGAGCCTAGGCGGGGCGTTTTAGAACACTGCTTGTGTATTAACATTTTCTATGATTTTTTTTTTTGTCCTGAGTGGGTTTTGTATTTTGTATTTTCTTGCTTTTCCTAAAAACTTGTTGGGATTATTACTACTACTACCATCTTCTTTTGGCTTGTAGAGCAGGAAGAAACACACCCACTTCTGTAATTCTTTAATTTATTACAATATCTTCATTGCTATCAGTTTGTCATCGCCCTGTCTACTAGACATTTCTATCAGAGAATAGTGTCCATGTGTAATCATATAAATTCTGTATCTTGGTCAAACTTTTACTCCTTGTTTTATGCAGATTCGTTCCTTTGTAGACAAGTTGATTGAGAGGCACATGGCCTTGAAGCCAACAGTTAAATCTTGACGATCTTGGCGATTGGCTGGCATTTGTTTTCTGGCGTGCTTCTGTATGAGATCCACAGCCGAAGTCTGTTCTCAGAAGGTGGTGGTGGTTTGGGGGCAGAAAGAGTTCTTGATTGGGCTTTTTGTAGTCAAAATACTTCCTTCAGACTGCTGATATACTCAAAATGATCCCAAAAGTTCCGTGGTGGAAAGGAGATGATTTCTTTTTGGTGTTGGATCATAATTTGTGGTTATTGATGCAAATTGTTCAGTGTTTGATGCCCCAGCTTGGATGCATTCAAAATTGGTAATGGACTGTGGCATCGGCCTTTTGTTTTATGAATTGGCTTGACATAAATGTTTAAGTTCATTTTCAACAGGACAACAGACCATCATCAACATGTCATGAAGACGGCTTGGGGTTGCTTCAAGCAATGGGTTAATCTCCGATCAAGGTTCTAATAGAGGGTGGAAATTTAAGACACTAATATTCAATTTAGGGACCTCCTTACTCCTTAGTATGTACAGATTAGGATTATTTGAATAGTGATTTAACATGCAATTGTTGTCTCTTATCTTCCTTAAGAAGTTTCCCAGAATGTCCTGATTCTTAAGTGAACAATTACTAACCTCGCTTTGTATCACCAAATTCAAGCAAATGAATGTGCTCTGCATTTGTGGAAGCCTTTTGTGAAGGTCATGGTTTATTTACAATTGCCTCTCCATCTCTTTATAGTGTGTAATAATGTGTGTGTGGGTTGGGGGTTGGGGGTGGAGGTAAACACCATGCCCAGTGTAAATGGTGCAGGTGGGTGGGTGTAAGCTTGTGTGCAAGGCTTCACAGTTATGGTTGCCCTGAGGGTTTTAAACTCATTGATCAGGTAATGCTGTCGTGTTTCAGTACAAAACAAACTGACCACTTTCTTTGGACTTTCATTATCAATCAATTTCATATTTTTGAATAAATGTTGATGAATTTTGTAGTACTGTGTTTGAAAGTTTCCATAACTTTTTCGAGTCATGTAAATTACATCCACATGATTACCATCATCAACTGACTATGATAATGTTAAGCCCACCAAGCCCAAGGCCCAGCCCATCCACAGTTGCAAGAAGTATTTTCCCCTTAATCTGGATATAGGTCGGGTCGGGTAGTTAATTTTAGAAGTCATCGTTACTAAAATTCAAAAACAGACTCAGATCTGATCACCGCGATCAAATCAACCAAAATCAAGAAGATGCCTTCATCATTCAGTGGCGATGAAACTGCTCCTTTCTTCGGCTTCATCGGGGCCGCTGCCGCCCTCGTCTTTTCTTGTAATAACACACACCCCCCCCCCCCCCCATACATATTCAATCAATCATATTGATTTTTCTTCTTAGTTGTTAATTGTCTAAAATTTATTTTGGATCTGGTGTATCGCGCAGGTATGGGAGCTGCTTACGGGACGGCGAAGAGTGGGGTCGGTGTGGCGTCTATGGGAGTGATGAGGCCAGAGCTTGTGATGAAATCGATCGTGCCTGTTGTTATGGCGGGAGTTTTGGGTATTTATGGTTTGATTATTGCTGTTATTATTAGTACTGGAATTAACCCTAAGGCCAAATCTTATTACCTTTTCGATGGCTACGCTCATCTCTCTTCTGGCCTTGCTTGTGGCCTCGCCGGTCTCTCCGCTGGCATGGCAATTGGGATCGTCGGTGATGCTGGTGTTAGGTAATTTGTTTTTACTTCATTTCTCTGATGATGTGATGAAACTTTCATTCTGATTCTGATATATAGATTTGTTGTTATTTTGAGCTTTAATCTGCGACGATGCCGCCTAGGCGCTCCTAGGCGGCACATATAAGTTCGGTGGCCTATGGCCGCCGCGCCTGGCCCCAAATCGTTGGGGCCAGGCGCTCGCTGGAATGGGTGGTGTTTTCCGCCCATTCTGGCAAATTCGTTGGTCAACGACCACCAGTCTTTTTCCGGTTGAATTTCACCCTTATCCTAACCCTAACCTTAATTTTACAAAATTAACTCTCTAACTCATCAATTTAGAGTATAAATCCTAATTTCAAAAAACTCCAATTTTTTCAATTTTTGTTAGTTTCTCATCATATTGATCATTTATAAATATTACCTATCACTCAAACAATATTTCTCTATGATTAATTTCTCCAAATCATATCAATTCTTAAACCTAATTATAGAAATTCTCAATTTCCGATTAACCGCCTAGGCCTCGATTAGGCGCTCTAGGCACGGGCTCGCCGCTCGACTAGCGCCTAGCGCATTTTAGAAAGGATTAGTCAATCAAATAATAGATAGTCAATGGGTCGGTTTGAAAATAAATGAATTGCTTGTCGTAGAATATTATTCTCGTCAGACTTAAACCTAACTAAAATAACGGGATCGTATAAATTTCCCCTTTCACCTAACTTAAGGAAAGGGATACAAGGTAAGGAGTTTGATCCGGGGAGTTTTTTTTATCCCATTCATGTATCATAGATCCGAGGGTAGATTTTTATCCCCTGCCCGCCCTTTCCCTTTCTTTCCTGTAGAGCCATCCTCCTTGACAATGGAGACAATTTTCTTTCTCCCCTGACGACTCTTAACCATTCTGAAGAAAAACTCGGTATTCTGATCTCCCAGATTCAACCACTGAACCTATTCTGAGCCTCTCTTTTCGTGCAAACCATAATCTTGACATGGTATCAGAGCAGAGGTCTTGAGTTCGAACCCTGACTCCGTAGTTTATCCCCCATTTCAGTTAAAATATTCCACGTGTTGTCTGGTCCCACACGTGAGGGGGAGTGTTAAGATATTAATTAAGTGATTAAATTCACCCTTTCCTATCAGCTTAAGCTTTTGGGACCTTTTCCCGGAGAAGAAGCAATGACGGTATCTGGGGAATAAGCATCGGCTAACTCTGTGCCAGCAGCCGCGGTAATACAGAGGATGCAAGCGTTATCCGGAGGAGCAAGAGACTTGGTGGCAACAACCAGAATGAAATATTATTTAATCGTGGAAATGCCATGTCAGGTGCACCTATCAGAATCGGAACAGACCAATTACCAGATCCACCTATCATCGCCGGCATAACCATAAAAAAGATCATTAAAAAAGCGTGAGCCGTTATTAAAACATTATAAAGTTGATGATTCCCCCCAAGAATTTGATCGCCGGGACGTGCTAATTCCATACGAAGCGGTTTTGAACTGTCAGAATTTGATTTGCTTGTGCTTGGATTTAAGAAAGACGTTCTGTATTTGTTAGTGATTACTGATTAGCATGTGCAGTGGCTTTACCCCCTTTGCTTTTTTACCTGAAGAGCAATGCTTATGCTTCCCAAGTTTCATCCCAAAATTTTCATGTGGCATGTGACAGTGGGATTTATCAAGTGAATGATAAACTTTCACTGCTTGGATAATTTATTACATCATCTCGCCGTTAACATGATGAATGCCACGTTCTTTGGCATGAAAGTTTTGTGATCAAATTTTGCATGAGTAGTGTTATTGATGTTACGAGTTATCACTTTCTGGCACTTATATTGTCTCCCTTAGGTTGCCATTGTGTACTATCTGGTCCATTCATCTTTGAACAATCTTCACACTATATAATTTGATTTTTACATGTCATGTTTTGACTTTTGTTTTTCTGCTCCAACATAAAAAATCATGATTAGCACTTTTGTTTGAGGACTTTAAATTCGATAGTCGTCTTCTCTGAATTTCAATTGATTGATTGTTTGTTTTAGTCTCTTTTATGACAGTTGCATTACTTCTTACAAATATAGCTAGTAAACATTGATGTTTTGTAAAGTTCAACTTTTGACTTGAAATTGTAATGTGCAGAGCCAATGCTCAACAGCCGAAGCTTTTCGTTGGGATGATCCTCATTCTCATCTTTGCTGAAGCACTGGCCCTTTATGGACTCATTGTCGGTATCATTCTTTCTTCCCGTGCTGGTCAGTCAAGAGCGGACTAGAAGAGTGCACTTTGCTTGGCGGTATGACCTGTTGTGTTTCATGATGGAGGTGTTAGTTGTCTACTTCAAAATTATTATCCGTGGGTGTGATTTTTCTGCCAGATTTGATGGAACGATGGTTAAGGCTGATGATGGAGAATGTAGAATTAGAAATTAGCTTTTCCCATTAATAAAATTATGGTGTCATTGTTTTAATTTAAAATTTATTTATTTTGTATCCATTTACCTATACTGTTTTTCGTGGCTATTTCTATTACTTCGTTTTAAGCTCTAGTTATGTCAAGTTAAGCCAACATTATGCAGTGGATTGTTCCATTGTAATAAGCTGGAGCTAAACACTTGGCTCGTCAAGTTTGTCTGAAATAAAAGAAGTTTCAAGCTCTAACCAGATTAGTTCAAGCTTAAAATCTAGGAGTGGGCATCGGATCGGATCGGACATGATCCGATCCGATTCGATCCGATAAAATCGGATCGATTCGGATCGGATCAGGATACCGAATCCGATCGAATCGCGACGAGTGGATTCATCGGATTTCGGATCGGATCGGATTTTATCCGATCCGATCCGTTTTTTTTTTTTTTTAATTAGGTATAAAACGACGTCGTTTTCATTTTGGCGTGAAACCTAAATTAGTAAAACCAGTCTTCAAATCTAAATTAGGTCAATATTTCTACAAACCACTGAACCAGTCTTCATCTCCATCTGTACCATCGCCGGCCGAAGCTTCAAACCAGTTCACTGTCTCTTCATCTTCGACCAATCGACCTTCTTCTTCGAGTTAGGAAGCCATTGAAGGTTCGAGTCTTCATCTCCATCTGTAAACTTTGTAGTTTGCACTTTATTGTTGTTGAATGTCTTCTTCTTCGACTGTTTATTACTTTTTTATGACTATTTTATATATTTGATTTGATTTTGTGGTAAGTTGGTCTTGCTAGGCTAGCTACTCTAAAGTAGTGAGTCTTCTTCAACTAGTCATACTTAGACTATGTGCTACCACTGGTATTTGGTCCAAAAGAAGCACGGGCATTTGCTGGGACTTGAATGGACATGCCGCATGCCTAGATATTTTTATTGATTCTCGCGGGTACTTTGATTGGGGGGCCCTGGCCTTTACCATTCTGTACAAATAGGAACAGTTTGCAATGTTTTGAAGTCTGTTTATTTGAGTATGTGGTAAATGTGTTGATAACAGTACTGTGATTTCAATTTTGAATGGACATTCTCGTATCCAGTATCCACTACAAGCTCGATGATCAAATTTTATTCTGAAGTTGGGAGAAGAAAAAGTCACTTTGCCTTTAAATCTATTTAAAGTTTTAATAGAATGGAAGACTAAATAGTTGATTCATAATCATCATGAGGAAACTTGTGTAGCTTTTGCATAACATTTGAGGCAAAGATTATGAATAATATCCACAATTACCTGCTAGAGAAATATTTGCCGAATATTTTAAGTAGTAGTGAGTTTTCAGTTTGAAATTTCTGGCATTTGTGCTGCCAAATGTGTATAGTGATTGTTGCCATAAATCATTTACTAGGTTTATAACTTTATATATTTCCAGAAATGTAAAAGGATTTTATCCCTTCACTGCATGTTTTATAAAAGTTAATTGGTTATGTTTCGTGCTTCAGTTTATTTGAAAGCACTCTTTTTTCTTCAGTAAATGATATAGTATGTTAATGTCTCAAATATTGCTTAACTGTAAATCCAATTTAAATTTGTTGTTGCTCTTCATTGTAGATGAGTGGGTTTGGAAGCTCACCCAGCAGCAACAGTAATGGGTCAGAATCAGATTCTGTTGATGTACAATTAACAGAATTAAGAAAACGGAAGGGAAAAGGAAAATTCCCATCAAACTCTGATAGACCGCCATTATCAAAAAAACCCGATTCATCGCCATCAATCACATCAATAGCAACTAAAGCAAGAGCTAGAAGATCTGAAGTGTGGAAAGTTTTCCGCATGAGTGAAGAGAATCCGGATAAGGCTGTATGTACATATTGTCAGAAGACTTATGCTTGTAGTGCAAAGGATCGGTCCACAACCAACTTGAAGAGGCATATGGAGACTTGCAAATCGTACTTGGCTTATTGTGAAAAACAAGGTGTTTTGGTTGGGCTTGGGGTTGGTGAAGAGGGAGGCACAAGTGGAAATCTCACCGTGAGAGACAGTCATTTCAATCAAGCAGCGTGTCGGAAAGCAGCTGTGAAGATGATTATTGTTGATGAGCTACCATTTAGCTTTATAGAGAAATAGGGTTTTCGACATTTCTATAGTGTTGCCGTCCCTCGTTTTGATGTCCCATCTCGTAGGACTATAACTAGAGATATCCTACAGCTGTATGCTGATGAAAAAGTTATGTTGAAGAGTCTTTTAGCTGTGGGTCATCAGAGAGTTAGTTTGACCACCGACATATGGACGTCAATTCAAAACATTAGTTACATGGTTATCACTGGACATTTCATAGACAGTGATTGGCAGTTGCATCGACGAATCCTTAGCTTCTGTCCAATTAACAATCACAAAGGGGACACTATCGGAAGATTAATAGAGTCTTGTTTACAGAACTGGGGTATTGAGAGAATTTTTACAATAACCGTGGATAATGCCAGTGCCAATACTGTTGCCATCCAACAGTTGGTGAGGAAAATGAGGACATGGAGGGGAGATGCATTGGTGCTTAATGGAGAGTATGTGCATATGCGGTGTTGTGCTCACATATTAAACTTAGTTGTGTCTGATGGTCTGAAAGAATTGGATGACAGCATTATAGTAATTCGCAATGCTGTTAAGTATGTGAGATCTTCTCCATCAAGATTGGAATCATTTAAATCGGCGATAGCACGTGAGAGGATAGAGAGCAAGGGAAGTGTCATCTTAGATGTTCCTACTAGGTGGAATTCCACCTACTTAATGTTGAATGCTGCATTAGACTTCCAGAAGGCCTTTGATCGAATGATTGATGATGATGGTCACTATGCTCCATATTTTAGAGATGATGAAAATGGGAGCAAAAGGATTGGGCCCCCTACAGATATAGATTGGGAGAAAGCTCAATACTTTACCGATTTTTTGGAGATTTTTTATGATGCAACGAATATGTTCAGTGCCTCGTCTACAGTCACCTCTTGTTTCGGTTACAATGAGATTTGCAAGATTCATACTAGCCTGAAAAACCTGGCATGAAGATGAAATTTGATAAATATTGGGAGACCACTGCCAAAATAAATAAATTGTTGATTGTCAGTACTATTCTAGATCCACGGCGTAAGATGACATTTGCCTCTGTTTGCTTTGGTATACTTTTTGATAATGATACTGTTAAGATGGAGGAAATGAGAAAGTCCACTAGAGATTTATTGAAAAGATTATACGATATGTATAATGAATGGTATGGCGCAAATGGGTTGTTTGTTGATGGTGATGGATCAAGGGTTGGTGGTGCAACTGGTGTTGGTGGAAATGAGTCTAGTGGTGGAATGACACAAAATCAATCGTTTGTTAGACCGCGAGCACAAGATAGAATGCGTAAGCGCAATACAAGTGTGCAACCTGATGATCCGTTTCAGGTTTTTCAGACTAGTCATCTCATTCATCAAGAGGAAAATACTGAGGTTGATATGTATTTGATGGAACCCTATGAGACTAGTCGTGACCCTAGCTTTAGTGTTTTGATGTGGTGGAAATCAAATAATGGTAAGTATCCGATTTTGGGTAGGATTGCTCGTGATATTTTTGCAATGCCAGTATCGACAGTGGCATCTGAATCGGCATTTAGTACGGGCGGTCGTGTTCTTGATAGTTTTCGTAGCTCATTAACTCATGTTATGGTAGAGGCTCTAATTTGCACTCAAAATTGGATACGGAATAAGCTTACAATTGACAAAACAAATGAAGTGGAAGCCATGCTATTGGAGGCCGAGTACTATGAAAAGCTTGAGGAAGGTAAATTTTTATTATTATTTTGTTTTGTTAATTTTTATTGTGAATACTGAATACCATAAAATGCAAACTTATAATAAGTTTTTTTTTTGTCTTTTCTTTGAAGAATATCGTAAATTACAATCTGAATCACAATCACTGGGTCATGTTGCTGGCAGTGGCAGTGGAGTTTGAGTGAAATTTTGTAAGTCTCTCTATCTCTCTTAAGTTTCAACTAGTCATTTGCACTTGTTATTTTTTCACTGATTATGCTTGCTAATTGCTTCTGGGTTGGCGTGTGTTTGGCTTTTCCTCATGTGTTTGCTTTAATCTGAACCAATCATATTTTGATAATCCTGCAAATATGTATCCCATTTATAGTCAATTGAAATTGCCATTGAAACTTTGATAAGGATTAGATTAAAGATTCATTCATTCATCTTCATTTCTGATTCTTGTTTTTATAGTACAAAAAATTATGGCAAAGTGCTCATTTAAATCTTATGTGGAGCAGGAACTAGGAATGTTCAGCAGTTTCTTGATTTATGCTGTTCTTGAATGGGTGTTAATAATTATTCTGATCATTGATGGGTTTCTTGCATTTGTTGCCAATGAATTTGCCAAGTTCTTTGAGTTGAAAATCCCTCGCTTATTTTGTACAAGAATAGATCGTGTTATTTTTCATAGGGATCCTAATTTTTAGTACAAAATCTGTATATGTGAGACTCATAAGAAGGATGTGTCTTCCCTTGCATTGTGTCATGTCCATAAGAAACTTTCTGATATAAGGAAGATGTGTGAGCTCATACTTTTTGAAAATGATTTATGCTGTTCTTGAATTGTTCACTTGTATGTTGCATCAGGTGAAGTATATGGAGGGGATGATACATTGGCACCACTGAAAGTTCTCTTTCCAATATGCATTCGAAAGAGACTTTAGCCAGCAAGTATGAGTTGGAACCGTTTTCATCATTTTCCTCTCGCATGGCTGCCCTGGACTTCATTGTTTGTGATGAAAGTGATGTTTTTGTCACCAATTTACCCGAACTGATGTGTGTAATTGTGTTTAATGTTTATTGTTGATTCAAATTCGGATCCATTATCAAATTCGGATCCCTTATCAAATTCGGATCCCTTATCAAATTCGGATCCCACTATCAAATTCGGATCCCTTATCAAATTCGGATCCCTTATCAAATTCGGATTTGTCCGATCCGATACAAATCCGATCCGATTCGATAGTTATCGGATCGGATCGGTTCGAGTTTGATAACAGATTCGAACCTTAACGGATTTATTTCATTCATGTTTATCGGATCGGATCGGATTCGGATTCGGTCCGATCCGAATCCGATAGTGCCCAGGCCTATTAAAATCTGTTTGGTGATTCTGCAACGGAAATTTGAATTTTGATTATATCAACAGTTGAATTCTGGTTCATAAATATTTTCGGGAATTAAAACAATGGCAAAAGCATATTCATAAAACTTCAACTACATGCTTAAATTTGGAAAATGTGAGATAATAGTATTAGCATTCTACCGTTTTTGTATCTCTGTCGAGTTCTTTTAACACGTTTTTTTTTTCATTAGATGGATTTTGTTTTTTTTTTTTTTATTTTATATATTATTGTATTTTATTTATAATTATTGTCTCTATTGTTTATTTCCATGTCAGTGCTCTTGACATATGATAATTTTGTTTACTCTTTTTTCTTATTAGGATATTTAGAGGTCTATATTGTACATATCCGATTCACTTTAGTCATGTTTCTCTTACTATCCATTTTTTCTTTATACTTTCTTCATTTCCAGCTTTATTCTCATAGTTCACTCTCACATTCATCTAAGCATTCACATATCAGTTATCATTATCCAATTAAGATTTCTCATCTCAGTTGCCCTCTTAAAAATGTTGCATGTGTCATGACCGTTCTGTAAAATTTCTCCTGAGTTTTACAAGAAAGTTGTGAACGCACACAATAATTAATGTACATCTCCATCTTTTCCAGTTTGATTGAATTTTATACACTATCTCGATATAATTTGGAGAAGTAGTTCTAGTCTTCTAGATGTCCAATTATTAAAAAATTACTTATTTGTAAGTAAAATAAATAAATAATTAAATTATGTATAAGTAAAATATAGTTACAATATTTTTTTTTCCAATTACCTATCAAATAATATCAGACATGTTGACCAGATCTTGGTCAATAGATCTCAAATTCGAGACTGACCTGAGGTTCAAGAAGACAGAGAAAGGCCGCCGTACACTCTAGTTACGTCACAGCAAACGTATACTTACGTCGTTATTTCCATGACGCCCGCCAATTCTTAAGCTCTTCAAAAAATCAATGTCAACTTACACGTGACACGTGTCCCAACCAGTAACCGTCCCTCCACGTAATGTGTATGGTATATATACCAACCAGCGCGTTTAACTTGCGAAATAATAAAAAGATTCATTGCTCACAACAATTTACCAAATCGTATATGAACCTGCTCCGTTATCGGTCGTCAAGCTCAATACGTAATATGGCCGAGCTACAATCCTCTGCTGCTGCAACAGCAACACAATCATCCCCTACTGCAAAATCGAGATGGTCGTGGCCATCCGTCCTCCGTTGGATTCCCACTTCTACCAATCACATCATTGCCGCCGAAAAGCGCCTTCTCTCTATAATCAAGTAACAATTCTCTCTCCAGAAAACCTTATAGACAAAAATATAACGTGAAATTTGAAGTTAATTTTTGATAGATTATCGTTTTGTTTAGTGATTAACTTAGATTAGACTCGAGTAATCTAAAAGAAAATTCCCTAATTGATTATCTCCACCTTGATGAATCAATGATCTCTGATAGAGCATTAGACTATTCATGTAGACTGTAGCCGACCCTACATAGTGGGAAAATGCTTTGTTTGTTTTGGTTTGGATTATCCCTAGCTTCTCATGTTTGCCTAGTTTATTTCTAATCTTTTTTAATCCTATACGTTTGTAATTGATGAGATTTTTGTGAATTATTTGAATTTTAGGACCCCATATGTTCAAGAACAAGTTACTATAGGTTCAGGTCCACCTGGGTCTAAAATTAGGTGGTTTCGTTCTTCAAGCGATGAGCCAAGGTTCATCAACACGGTTACTTTTGATAGCAAAGAGGGTTCTCCCACTCTTGTAATGGTTCATGGATATGGCGCATCTCAAGGCTTCTTCTTTCGCAATTTTGATGCCCTAGCTAGTCGTTTCAGAGTCATTGCTATTGATCAACTTGGGTATGCTCTGTTTCTTTTGAAGTTGCTTCATGCTTGATTTATTGTACTACATTTGTAGTTGTGTGATTTGCTTCCAGCCTTATTTCTCAAATTCTTGAAATTCATATGATTGTTTTATTAGTGCTCATATTTAGGGGGTCAATAAATTTATTAAATGTTTGATTTGGTTTTTCTAAGTTTAGATAGTGCTTTTATATGCTTATGGTTTCTCAGATAAACTACTTTTGCAGTTGGGGTGGATCAAGCAGGCCTGACTTTACATGCAAAAGCACAGAAGGTTAGTAGTGTTTATGGTCTACATTTCTCAGGGTTGTTTCTTTTCCAAAGTTTGGCAGTTCTCTTTCTGTTGCTTGATTATCATGAAATAGTTCACAACCTAAAGTACTATAATATAATCTGCATTATATTGATAATGCAGAAACTGAAGCTTGGTTTATTGATTCCTTTGAGGAATGGCGCAAAGCCAAAAACCTCAGCAACTTCATTTTACTCGGGCATTCTTTTGGAGGGTATGTTGCTGCTAAATATGCTCTCAAGGTGATTTCTTTTCCATGTTGATAGTTGGATCTTAAGATTAATATGTGGAAACGTTTCCTCTTCTGATGTTGATTTTATTTATGTCATAGCATCCTGAGCATGTTCAGCACTTGATTTTAGTTGGACCTGTTGGATTTTCAGCAGAGTCAGATGCCAAATCCGAACAGTTTACCAAGTTCAGGAAAACATGGAAAGGGGCAATTATCAACCACTTGTGGGAGTCTAATTTTACTCCACAGAAAATTGTCAGGTATACTTTGCTTCTTTTTGTCTGTTTATCTTGTCTTTGTTTTTTGCTCTTAATTGAATATGTTGTTGTGATCTTCCTAGAAACATTAATATGCCTCCCTTTCAGTCATTTCAGATTATCGTTTCATACATTTACTTTTATTTATCCATGTCTTTTCCAGTTTTCTGAGATTTTGTTGCCACTTTATCTGTAAATTCCTTGCAAGCACTAGTCAGCGTTAATCTAGTCTACGAGCCTCAGAAATTGCAATGGGGTGACGTTAGTTATCTTCTTCCATTTAAATAGCTTATATTCTGATAGACTGCCTCATGTATTCTGTAGTATAAGTTTTCTGATGGACATTGGCTGCGGTTTAGAGTAGATGTTTGTTGAAATTTCCTATTTTTTAAAATTCCTTTTATACATACTTCAATGATAATCTTCTATCTAATAACATATTCATTACTCAATATACATCTTATATATACTTCAATGAGTTACCTGAATTTATTACATTTGTCATATTGGATGATTCTTATGCAGAGGTTTTGGTCCTTGGGGTCCAGACCTTGTACGCAAGTACACAAATGCTAGATTTGGTGCAAATTCATCTGGAAGTGTATTGACTGCGGAGGAGTCCAGTTTGCTGTCAGGTTAGTAAGATTTGTAGATGTTCCTGTAGCGCACATGCATTATAATAGAAATCTGATATTTGTTTTCCTCTTTAAAGATTATGTGTACCATACTCTAGCTGCCAAATCGAGTGGGGAGCTGTGCTTGAAATACATATTTGCTTTTGGGGCATTTGCTCGGATGCCCCTTCTACACAGGTTTGATGATCCAACTTGATCTTAAAATTTCCTCATAAATTATCAGTTTACCAAATTTTCTTGCTTTCTATCATGTCATATGCTACACAGTTTCCAAACAATCTTGTTGGATAGTATCTTCTCTTACGTTATCCGTGAAGAATAATTAGTCGTTGCAGTTTGTGAATCCACAGTCGATTAATGCATAGTTTATTATTGTTCAAATGTGTAAGTTGCATATGTCACCACAAGCCAATCTTGATGAAATACCTTTATGTGAACACCTGATTCATTGATAGGGACCTTCATTACATACCATCTTTCTTCTACTACAAGTATATAAAGAGAAAAGAAAGGATGCATTCTATATACGCAATAACTTGATTGGTACCTTTTCTGTATCTTTCTTCTCCTAATGATATACTAAGAGTCACTAAAGGATTCATTCTATCTATTATACGTCAATACTTGATCGATATACCTGGTGGATACAGAGAGCAAATCCACTACCACTTGCTTCATTAGTCTTTGGCTTATGTTCTGTAACATATAACTGAAGTTAAATGGTATCTTGATTTTGATTATAAATTCCTACAAA
The DNA here is from genome assembly GCA_019454045.1 of Zanthoxylum bungeanum. Lineage (NCBI taxonomy): Eukaryota > Viridiplantae > Streptophyta > Magnoliopsida > Sapindales > Rutaceae > Zanthoxylum > Zanthoxylum bungeanum. The sequence continues at coordinate 16,095 of SKCR01026131.1, read as the reverse complement.
TGGCCAAGGGATTTCATAAATATCAGACTGGTGGCAGGGGTTGGTTAGGAAGAGGAGAGGGGCTATTTATGCCCAAGGACAATTTGGTGTAGCAATGGGTGTATCTGGAAATTTGTTTCAATGTCAGATTTCTATCTTTCTACATACTTATTGGAATGATTTTGTTCCGACATTGTTCTTTCCGTTAGGTTCTGTGCATTTCATATGAGGGTCGCCTCTCTTTCTCAATGAGGATGGTTCCATTTGTTTTTCAGTGTTTAATATGTTATGGGTAGTATTGGTTATGCCTAGATGCACTTTAGAGATAAGAAGCTGTTCCTGTCTGCTATCTATTGAATACAGATACAGTCTAAAACTGATATTAGATAGTACAACAATGAATTAGTAGAGTTGAATATTTTGTTTGGAAGACGATATTCATATTTCCTTTGTTGGACTTTGTTGAGTTTATAAGAACTAGTTGACACGAAGAATCTCCTTCCTTTCTTGACAGTGCTCCCGAGTGGAAAGTGCCAACAACTTTTATATATGGCGTTGAAGATTGGGTGAACTATCAAGGTGCCCAGGAAGCTCGCAAGCATATGAATGTCCCTTGTGAAATTATTAGGGTCCCACAGGTATATATATATCTCAATCTATATTTTTTATCTATCCATCTAGCCATCTATAATCAAATTCTTCTCATAACAAATATGCAGGCTGGGCACTTCGTGTTTATAGACAACCCAAGTGGTTTCCATGCAGCCACGTTCTACGCTTGCCGGAGGTTTCTTTCACCAGACCCTGATCATGAATCTTTACCTGAATATCTTTCATCAGCCTAGTAACTTGTATGTTGTAAATTTACCCTCCCATTAGTGTATATCATATGAACTTAATGAGTCAAATCACCAATTCTTTTCAGCAATAAAACTATCTTTAAGAAACATATTCACCTAGTTAATTCACTTTTTTTTTTCTTTTTGCCCTTTAGAATAATGTTGATAAGATCTTAGACCATATAGTGTAAACATTGATAGTGCTCATATGTGGAAATAGTATGGGATGTGAGCTGAAACTTTAATCATGATAGTCTGGATTTGGCAGCTCTAGCAGGTCATAGGCTCACAGCTACTTGTTAGCTGGGGCCTTAAAATGGACCTCTTACACAGGATTGGTGGAGTGGAGCTAAGGTAAAATTTTATGCAATGCATAGAGTTAAAAAACTTGATAATGACAACATTCAATGAAATCTCTGTTTCCTGTCGATTGTCATGACCCTATTAAATTGTGGGGTTGGGTCTGAACTCTGGTTGTGGTCACCACACCTATTTACACTGCCAACTTTGCCCTCCACCCTTTATACAATTCATCGGCAAAATTTAAAAGGGTGAAAGTTTCATGTGTCCCTAATTTTATTATGATATCCTCTCAAGTCTTTAATTTTTTTTCATAATATCTCATTAATTCTCTTTCATTAAAAACTAATAATACCATATCCATTTATTTTGCTATTTTTCATTTTTACCATTTATTTGTAAATAAAAAAGTTGTCATCAATAATTATGGATATACATAATAAATGAAAAGTTTTTTCTCTCTTCATGTTTTCCTCTTTGTAATTTTTCTTTCCATTATGCTCATGACTCAGTCAGTTGATCTCAAGATTTCAGCTCCATTAGAACCACCGTTTTTTCTAATATATTTTATCTTTTCAAAATTCTTATATTTATTTTTTTTAAAATGTTATTCTCTTTTTTTATAGGGTTGGAACACAAGTGATGACTGTTGTTTACGAACTCAAAAATGAAAAAAAAAAAATATATATATATATAAAAGTCTCATAATTATTATTGATGTTAGAATTTAAAAAATAAAAAAAATAAAAAATAAATGGGAATTTGATGGGGAATTATAAAAAAAATAAGGGAGTTACCGGACAAAACGATGGCTTATAAAGTGGGACCCTAATTCCAAAACCATACAACTTTCGTGCCACCAAATTATTGATTCTCATCAACAGGACCAAGTCAGGGACCATGTGCTGGTCAACACCCTAAATCCTACGTGGCAAAGGACCCTAAAGAATCTGGGCTCCCTCTTTTTTCGCTCTCTTTTAGATTGACAGACTCCAGCACGGATCCTGACGCTATCCCTCTTTTTCCGATAAAGACACTTCCAAATTTAGCTACTCACATTAACGGCTACTTTCCCCGCTCCCTCACTATTCGCCACGTGGCTTTACATTATTAGTTATTTATTTAATTTTGCGGGAATGGGCTTTTGGCCCATCACCCCACTGAAACATGCAAATGGTATTTGATATTTCTTATTGGTCTTGGATTGAAGAATTTTATGCAGAGTCTTTTTAACAAATTGTTTTTATTAATGTATGTGATAAAAGATTATAAAAAAATTATCACGGCAAAGCTGAACATTATCTGGATCCAAATTTTTTATTAGTGGAACCCATAGAGCTTCTTCAACGGCGCCGATTGTTGGGAAAAAGGGAGGATTAAAGAGCACATAAAGAACCAATCTAAAGGGGAAAAGCTAGGATTAGATAGCAATGATAGTGACACAACACATACAATTCTTGGCTAGATAAAGATAATCTATATCTCCAAATATGACTTCTTTACAGAAGAAATTCTGTACTAAATTACAATAAAAAAAAAATGTCACATTGGAGAAGGAAGTGCAGTGGGGTCAGCTGAAGAGGGCATATCTGGCCCTACCCTGCAACCTTCAAGCATGAAAACAATATCTGCCATTGATGGCCTATCAAGTGGATCAGGAGCTGTGCAAAGCAGCCCCACTTTTACACCTAACAAGAATTCTTCCCACTCGGATGACTCAGGATCTAACTCAAGTAACCCGGGTTCTAGCAATTCTGAAATTTGACCTCTTTGCAATTGCTTCTTCACCCATTTAACTATATCTTCCTCTTGTGTAAACATTACTGGTTTCCTCCCTGTTAATATCTCTAACAATACAATGCCAAAGCTGTACACATCTGCTTCTTTTGTTGGCTGACCAGTTAATGCTGCTTCTGGTGATACATAGCCTAATGAGCCAATTGTAGTGGTAGATGATGAGGCCTCAGCTGGGGTTGCTATTGTTAACCGGTCTAACCCAATTCTGATAAATGAGCTTCAAAATCCGCATCAAAAAGGACATTCTGCGGCTTGATATCGCCATGAACCACATCAAGGGAATGCAAGAAAGAGAGTCCACGGGCTATGCCAAGTGCAATGAGGTGACGCATTGGCCAGTTTAGCACATGTCCATCTTGATGAGAGGCTTCTTGAAGAAGAGTTGCCAAGTTTCCATTAGGCATGTAGTCATAAACAAGCAGCCTTACATCAGGTGGTCCTACATAGTAGCCACGTAAAACTGTTAGGTTTCGATGCTTCACTTTGCCTAGAGCTTCAGCTTCCTTGCGGAATGTGTCTTCATCAATTGATCCGTCCGGAAGTCGTCGGATGGAGAGCACCATTCCATCTTGATATGAAGCCTTGAATATAAGACCATATCTTCCCCTGCTCAATACATTTTCCTCGTCAAATTGCCTTGTTGCTTCCAATGTCTCTGCATATGTTATCTTCTTGTTGAACATAACAAGTTTTGGTCCTCCATTTTCTCCACTTCCGCGACCCCTTTCAGCTCCCGAGCTACCTCGAGAAGAGACTGGCTTCTTCTCTCCAGTTGCCCAAGCTCTAAGTTTCTGGCGCCAGCGTAAGAGGCTGTAAATATAGCCACAGCAACACAATGCCAAAAGACAAGCTCCAGCAGCAGAGACACAAATCAATATAATCAGTCTCTTCCTTTTTCTCTTTCTCACAGTTGCACATTCTCTATCCAGTGGCTGTCCACACAGTCCACGATTCATAGAAAATACTGAAGGATCATTGAATCGAGAACCAAGCGTTTTTGGAATCTCACCTTCAAGGTTATTCCTTGAGAAATTTAAGTATTTCAAGCTTGATATCAGTGAAAGGTTTGCAGGAATAGCTCCACTCAATCTATTTGTGGAAAAATTCAATGTTGTTAAGTTTGATAACTTTGACAATGATCCTGGTATGTGGCTTAAAAGACGATTCACATCCAATGACAAAGAAACCAAAGAAGAACATTTTGAGATATCCTTTGGTATTTCACCTGATAATTTATTCTGACCCAAATCTAGCTTCTTCATATGAGATAAGCTAGAAATATCAACTGGAATACTGCCTGTGAAATGATTTGAACGAAGCTCAAGCACTTCTAGAGCAGAACAATTGCCAAGCTCTGCAGGGATTACACCCGAAATTTGATTGTGAGACAATGAGAGAAAAACCAATGACCGAAGAAAACCATAAGTCGCTGGAACTTCACCAGCAAAGGCATTATTACTGAGGTTGAGATATTGCAAACCAACTAAACTGCTAAAGCCTTCAGGAACATCTCCAGATAACTTGTTGTCTTCAAGACTGACTACTTGTAAACTTGGCAACCCGAAAAGCTCAATAGGCAACTCACCAGACAAATTTTGCTTGCTCAAATCCAGAGCAATCAGTTTCATCAGACTCCCTATACTCCCTGGAATTTTTCCTGAAAACCCGCAAGAACTCAAATTAAGAACCACCAAACCCTTCAAGTCCCCTACATTATAAGGAATCTTTCCCCCAAATTTGTTGTAACTGAGGTTCAAAGTAGTCAAATTACTCAACCTCATTATCTCTTCTGGTACATTCCCTCTCATATCATTTTCACTCAAATTCAACGTTTCCAGCTGAGAAAGATTCCCAAAACTCAACGGAATCAAACCCGAAAACATATTCCTTCCCAGAGATACAGTCTTCAAGCTCATAATTCCTCCCAAAAAGGCAGGAACTTGACCTGAAAATTGATTCCCTTCAAGATCAAACACCTGTAACAAACCACATTTTGCTATCTCATTTGGAACTAACCCAGATAAAGAATTATTCGCCACTCTTAACGCCTCTAATTTACCAAGATTTCCAACACCAATCGGTAAATTCCCAGAAAAGAAGTTTCCAGAAAGATCCATAACTCTAAGACTAGTAACATCAGTCAACCAAGATGGGAACACGCCACGTATGTGATTTTTTTGAAGGTCCAAAACCTCCAAAACACTAACACACTTCCCATTTGGCGGCTTAACAAGACCCGTGAAAGCATTAAACCCCAACTGCAAAATCCTTAAAGAAGAAAAATTACCCCACACATTACACAAAACACTTACAGGAACCAAACCCGTGAGCTCATTTCTCGACAAAGACAGAACTTGAAGCGTTGAAATTCTGCCAATAGTGCCCGGAACCAAACCCTTAAGCGCGTTATCTTCAGCGCTTAACTGTACAAGTGAAGAACAGTTTGATATAGCTGAAGGTAAAGTTCCGTACAAGTGATTAAAATCAAGCCACAAGTACTCAAGCTCTTGAAGTTGACCAAAACTCGCCGGAACCTCACCGGAAAATGAATTGTATGAGAAGTTAATGAGCTGAAGCTGGGAGTTTGACGAGAAATTGCCGGGCATTTCTCCACTAAATGCATTTGAGGACAAATCAAAATATCTGAGAGATGGTGAAATATCTCCAGATATTTTTCCCGATAGGAGATTATGAGCTACATTGAGGACTAGTAGATTCGTGAGATTAAAAATGGACGGCGGGAGATGACCGGAGAATGAATTGTACTGCAAGTAAATAGCGCGTAAGAGTGAGCATTGATGGAGAGAAGCAGGGACAGAGCCATTAAAGTTGTTAGAGTGGAGACTTAATTTGCGAAGCTGGTGTAAGTTGGCGAGTTGGTCAGTGAGTCGACCAGTGAGTTGTAACCGAGGCAACCGAAGCTCGCGGACTCGGTTGTTATAACACACAATGCCACGCCAGTCACACGGTGCTGAAGGCGTGGAAGCATCCCAGCCGTCAAGTGCTCCAAGTGGGTCCTTCAGGTTGAGCTTGAAGGAGTTTAAGGCTTGTATTTCTGACAAAACGACGCCGTCTTTTTCGCCGTGGGCTAAATGGGTTACTGTCAAGAAGAGAAAAATAGCCGTTGCTGTTGCCATGTGTTTTAGGGTTTTTAGAGAATGGGCAAATTGGTTGCTGACTTGTTGTTTGTTGTTAAAGAGAGACGAAGAAGAAGCTGTTGTGGGGTTTGAGGAGGAGCGTTTATTAGTAACACAATATAGTGTGCCTTCACAAAAACGACGCCATTTGTTGCGCCACAGCATAGGAATTCTATTAGTATTCTCTCTCTATCTTTCCGGTCTTCGACACTCAGTATTATTTTTATATTTTAAAATTTTTATATATAATAAAATATTATAATAATAAAAAAAATTGACCTGTCGCAGTTAAATATTTAGAACATATTACAAAAGAAATTTAAATAAATTGGTTCGGTTCGGTTCGGTAAAATGTAAAAAATCGGTTAAAATTTGAGTATAAATAAAATTATTTCAGTTTTTTGTATATAATTTAACCGATCGAATCAATAATCTATTAAATATTTTACGAAACCAATTCAATTATGAAAATACTGTCTCATGTATTAATTGTTTTTCCTGTTTATGCACTTTTTTAATGGGGGAAGAATCATAAAGTCTTGAGATATCTTATCACAAGGGAGCTTTCATATATTGTCACACTCAAAGTCACATTGGGTTGGTATCATTGACTTGTTTTCACTTATTGGGTCAGCTGATATTTGATATATTTGTATAGATAAATATAAAGTCACGATCTGTTGGTAGATTACATGACAGTATTAAATTCTTGACCAGGAAATGAATTGGATTTGGTTGCTGCATGCACAATGGTCACGAGCTTTCCAGGAATCTATTAAGCCAAGTGTCAAATTGGAAGTTTTGAAGTTGATTAAGAATGGACTGATTTACACCTTTTTGAACGTGGAATGTGATGGGTATTTGATTAAAAATTAAAAAAAAATTAGACGTTAGAATCATCAAACAAAGTTGGCAATGGAATTTTTAAAGCTGTGAATCGACTGTCAACTCTGTACCTTTGCTTCGTCAATTTGAGTTTATTAGTTTTTTGATTACATAACTTGTAGTTTATTAGTTTTTTTTATTACAGAACTAATGACTAGAGAGGTTTCCTAGCCGAAATAAGATTTAGTGTTCAACAGAATTTATCTTGAATACTGAATTAATAATCCAAAGATAAATTAGATCCATGCGGGTCTCATATTAGATAAATTTTAACAATTAAATTCATCGTTCAACTCGATATTGAATCGTGACATACAATTCGATTATTAAAACATGGAAGCATATGGTTAAGAAGAATGCAACTACGAAAATCAACAATCAGAATTTGAATGCGCTCATGCAGGCCAATTAAAAACAAATACGCAATTCCAGTAACTTGGAACTTTTAATGTGAAACAAATCAGCTTCAGCAAACTTTCCTCCCTTCTTGCTAATTTTAAACTCAATAATAAGCCTTTTTAGCTAGTGGGTTCTCATAGAGCCATCATTGTAAAAGAAAAGAAAAGAAAAGTCCAAAGGACATGATTATTATCTTTTTTATTTTATCATTCTTTTTCTAATACTCATACTACTGCAACAAACCCAAACCTAGATTTTATTTCAGTGGAATTTATAGAAAGGCCCAAGAATGCCAGGCCCAAGGGGAAAACAGAAAGCCCAAATACAAATGAAAGTCCAAAATGACAGAGAGGAAGGCCCAAATAAATATCAATTTATGTAATGCAACTCTCCATGAAATTAAATTCTCAATTCACATAATATTATTAATGGCAAACGTTTTGGAAAACCAAACAAGACAGAGGACTTGGTGAGTGTAGTGAGACTGAGACTGAGACTGAGAGAGGTTTAAGCAGAAAAGAGAGAATAGAAAAATGCAAGCCTTGAGACACATTGATTTTGGTCTTCGAAGTCCACTGCTTGTTCCAGCGCCTCGCCCAAAACGACACGCAAAATTGAACAGCAGCACTGTCTCCGCCGCCAGCAAATGGGGCCAACGCCTCCTCGCCGACTTCCAATTCACCACCGCCGACAATTCCCCTCTCTCCTCCACCACCGTCACTCTCACTCCTCCCCCTCCCTCAACCCGCCACGTGTCCATCCCCATTGATTTCTATCAGGTCAGTTTTTTTTTTTTTTTTTTTTTTTTTTAAAAAACTTCTTAAAATTAAAATGAAATTCAATACATATTACTGAATGAATGAATATTCATTCAACTATTGCTTAAACAACAGGTGTTGGGAGCGGAGACTCATTTCCTAGGAGATGGTATAAGGAGAGCGTATGAAGCTAGGGTTTCTAAACCACCCCAGTATGGATTTAGCCCTGATGCTTTGATCAGCCGTAGACAGATTCTTCAAGCCGCTTGCGAAACCCTAGCTAATGCTAGCTCAAGAAGGGAATACAATCAAGGCCTTGTTGATGACCGTGCCAATACGATCCTCGCTGAAGTCCCCTGGGACAAGGTAATTGCTTGCCTTCATTTATGTTTGAGTAATAATGGTCGTTTGATGCCAATTTGTCTGAATTTTGAAGGTTCCTGGAGCATTGCTTGTGTTACAAGAAGCAGGGGAGACAGAGGTGGTACTTAGAATTGGGGAGAGTTTGTTGAGAGAGAGACTTCCCAAGTCTTTCAAGCAAGATGTTGTCTTGGTAATGGCTCTTGCTTATGTGGATATTTCCAGGGATGCTATGGCTGTTAATCCGCCTGATTTCATTGGAGGCTGTGAGATGCTTGAGAGGGCTTTGAAGCTCCTGCAGGTATCACCATTATAATTGTCTTAACAAGCAAACGTTCAGGAATCTGTTTAGAATTAGTTTGCTAGAGTTTTTTTCCTACTTATGTTTGATGATAAACCATACAAGTACCAATTGAATGAGGTTGGGCAGTTGGGTTGTGGTGGTTATAGCTTGCTTCAGGTTGCTTCCCTTGTTCACGATAAATTAATTGATAGAGAAATTCTTGTCTTTATTATGTAGGAGGAAGGGGCCAGTAGTCTTGCACCAGATTTACATGCGCAGATTGACGAGACTTTGGAGGAGATCAGCCCTCGCTGTGTTCTGGAACTTCTGGGTTTACCCCTTACTGATGAGTACCAGGCAAGAAGAGAAGAGGGTCTTCATGGTGTGCGCAATATACTATGGGCTGTTGGAGGAGGGGGGGCACCTGCAATTGCTGGGGGATTCACACGTGAATCTTTCATGAGTGAGGCCTTTCAACGAATGACATCAGCTGAGCAGGTAAAATACTAAATATTCCTTGTCAGATCCACCTCTTTCCCTGTATGCTTGCTGATATATTATCCTTTAAAAAAATTTGTTCTTTTTCCCATGAAAGGTTAAACTATTCGCTGCCACACCAAATAGCATCCCAGCTGAAACTTTTGAAGCTTATGGAGCTGCGCTTGCACTTGTTGCTCAAGCCTTTGTGGCTAAGCAACCTCATCTCATTGCAGATGCTGATAACATGTTTGAGCACCTTCAGCAGAATAAGGTACCAACTTTACGGGACCTTGGCTCTATCTATATACCCTCAGAAAAACGTGAGATAGAGTTTGCATTGGAAAGGGGTCTCTGTTCGCTGCTTGTAGGTAAACTTGATGAGTGCCACTTATGGTTGGGCTTGGATAGTGATAAGTCCCCGTATAGAAATCCGTCCATTGTAGATTTTGTCTTGGAAAACTCAAAGGATGCCGATGACAATGATCTTCCTGGGCTTTGTAAGCTGTTGGAGACATGGTTGGCAGAGGTTGTTTTCCCTAGATTCAGGGACACCAGTGATATGCAGTTCAAGCTTGGTGATTACTATGACGATCCGACTGTCCTTAGATATTTAGAAAGGCTGGAGGGAAATGGTAGTTCACCCTTAGCTGCAGCAGCTGCCATTGTTAGGATTGGGGCTACCGAGGCTACTGCTGTTCTGGATCATGTTAAGTCCAGTGCAATTCAGGCATTGCAGAAGGTCTTTCCTCTTCGTCCCAGAGATAAGGTCGCAAAATATTTAGAAGATGGAGGGACGTATGATTCTGAAGAATCTCCGACATCTGATCAAGATACCTTTGCTTTTACAACTAATACTTATGAACCAAGTAGTTCTGATGAAATAAACGAAGACCAATTATTTACGGATAAAATTAAAGATGTTAGTGTGAAGATTATGTGTGCTGGTGTGGCAATTGGGTTGGTAACTTTGGTTGGCTTGAAATATTTGCCTGCTAGGAACTTCTCATCTGTTCTACGGAAAGAAATTAGTTCGGCCAAGACGTCAGATGCCATTAATGTAGGTAAGATTTAACGAGGCGTGTGCTGGCTAAGCCCCAAATAACTCTTAATTGGTATATCTTGGAGTTCATTAGATGAATCTCTTTCTTGGAAGTATTTCAATCCTAGTTTTATGATTCATCTGTCTTCCGCTAATGGTGTCAGAATATCCGTTACTGCTTGAAATCTTCATTTTTTTCAAAAAAAAAAACAAATCTTTTGAGTTGTGTATTTGTTTATGAAACCCTTGCATTTTCTTATTTTCTAAGGACATTGAGTCAATATTATGCGTTTGCTCCAACATCCTTTGATGACTGATCTTGAATCTTGATCAGTCAAAGGAATTGATATATGAAGCAAAATGTATTATGTTTTTCATTTCCTCTTGTTGGCTCTTGAATTTTATGTACATGAAATGATTAGTTATGTTCTCTTCAACTGCGCAGGGTCATTATTAGATGAAAACTCAGGGGAAGAGCTACCCAGAATGGATGCGAGGTTTGCGGAAGATATAGTTCGCAAGTGGCAGAATATCAAATCCCAGGCTTTTGGACCTGATCATTCCCTAGCAAAATTGCCAGAGGTAATAACTGTCGATTTTGTGCTTTTCTAGTATATGATGTGTAGAATGAAATTTCTCTTCTGGTAATGGTTTGGTTATGCCATTTCTCTGATTAGTGGATACTGGATATAGCCGTTAGCGGAAGTGTTGTGGAAGACTTATCTGCCACATTAATTTTGGCTGCTGTTTTCCATTCATCGGATTTTGGGTGTCAATGAGTCATACCTATCTGGTTCCAACAATTTAGATTTCCTTAAGCCAGAGAAAATTTGGATCAAAACAATCATTAATTAGAGTGTTTCATTGGTCTACGGTGGAGACCAGACACATTTCCTGGGTATATTCAGTTGAGACTCTACTTTAGGACAGGAAATGCACATTTTGCAGGTGCACTTTTGCTAAACCAGTACACACACACATGGACATTCAAAATCTTCAGCTTTTGTCTGTTTCACCGCAGTGGGTGTTCAGTGCTTCAAGTACGATTTGGATCAAGGTTCCATTATAGTCAACTACACCATTATTACAATGTTTCTTAATCTGTCAGTTCACATGATATGCTGAAGCACAGATGTGATTAGAGATGAAATATCTTTTATTAATTACCTGTAGCAGTAATGAATATATACTTGTTTTTTATTACTTTTGGTTAATCGGTATTGCATTGGCGAATTTTCCTAACACCGAGGGAAACTGCCAGGTTTTGGATGGTCAGATGCTAAAAATATGGACGGATCGTGCTGCTGAAATTGCTCAACTTGGTTGGATATATGATTACTCTCTGCTGAACCTGACCATCGACAGCGTGACTCTCTCTCAAGATGGGCAGCATGCCTGGGTGGAAGCAACTGTAAAAGAGTCTGCCCACCTCACGGACACAGTTAATCCAGAGAACTGCGATGAGAAAGTCACCACCTACACAACAAGATACGAACTGTCCAGTACAAAGTCAGGATGGAGAATCACTGATGGGTCTAAGATAATCTATAAATGATGTAAAATATCGTGACAGTTGACATTTCCATCTTTGATTTTCTGTCAACGTGTTAATATTTTTGAACATCTGGCTACTTGACTCACTTAGCCATAATCAAATTTATTCGTCTTTCTTAGAGAATAATATACCTGGGAATTATTGTAAAGCAACAAAGAAACAAATTAACACAAGTTTTTACTAAGGTCAGACACCAAATCAATACTACTAAATACATGGTGGTCGTCTCTCTCTGTATCTTTTATTTGGCGAGCTTAAAGAATAGACAGAGAAGACCTTCTGCTGGGTCTCAAGCTGTATGATCTTCGGCGTTTGGATCCCGATTCATGTGAGAAACTGAGTCCAAAAATCTCCTTAGGGGCTTGACCTGGCTGCACAAAATCGATCAGTTTTGCAACAAGAGCAGCACTTTCCTTTACATGGTTCATGTCCTTTGTGCTCGACCATATACGACGTGCTAACTGTAAACTTCTCTGCTTAGTGTTCAATGCAATGCCCCATTTCGTGTACAGTTCCTCTCTCTCCTTCCTTGAATACTTGTGATGAATTTGCTTGCTCAATGTCTCCCTCTCTCGGCACAGACTCTTCAAGCTGTTCCTTGAGAAACAATGTTCAAGAATTCCATCAAATATATGTACATGTATTAATAAACTTCAAATGCTTTGAAGATTTTGGTGACCATTTTGATCAAGCAATAAAATATGATCTTACCTTGAATTGAAACTCTCTTTGGTGACATTACCGCCCTTGAGAAAAGACAACCTTCTGAGCTCCACCGCCATGTACACAGAATCCGAAGGATCACCTTTGAAGAGGAGGAAGAAATAAGTTCTGTGTACCAATAGCACATTGCATGCATCCCACAGTTCAATTATCTCGTTCCGCTGCCTCTCAAATTCTGCAGGCCAATTGAAAAGTGGTCGAATGATATCCACTCCAGCATCCTCTGCATTCATCACGGATCCTTCAGTGTCCGTTGCCATTTCCTGAACCTACAACACAATCAATCCACCAGTACTTAGACTAAAGATGATGCATCTAATTAACAATAATATTTTCTGCTAAGAAGCAAATAAAAAAGGGGGGGTCTTGCTTGAGACTGAAGGCAACAAAGAGGTGATGGCTTGTAGGCAATTGATGGAGGTTTTTACCAAATAATCTCCAAATTTCTTTGGAGACGGAAGTTCTGTTTTTTCATTCTGTTTTGATACAAATTCATGAATGCCGCTATCTTCACTATCTGTCTCCTTGATGCTTCGTGATTCTGCTGAAAGAGTACTAACAGAAGTTTCAGAATAGTTATTGTGAAAATGTCGAATCTCGCCACTATAATTAAACTCCGAAAACTTTCTTGCTGCTGTAGCTGGGAAGCTTTTTTCAGACATGTTAGTTGGTGTATGTGCAGCTTTCTCAAACCAAAGAGATGTATTATAGTTCTGTTCGTAAATGCTGCTAGCGTCATCTGCATCGTACTCTTTGATGCTTTGTGTTTCCATTGAAGCAGCACTAACTGAAGTTTGAGAATCAAAATCTCTAACCTTTGGGCTGTGCTTCATGTCAGAAAGTTTTCCATGATAGCCTCCGGGTCTTGCAGGGATGTTGTTATCAGACCAGGTAGCTGGTGTATTCTCATATTTTTCTACCTTCTCAAGTGCTAGGGAAGATTGCATCGGCACGAGAGCTGCTTTGCAACTTGCACTTCTACTCAGTTTTAAGCTAGACACATCCCAAGGAGGAGGAGGAGGAGGAGATTGTTCCACAGGGTACAAATTTACAAGATAGCTGATGGTTTTTTGCAGATCCTGAATTTTTTGCTTCAAAGCTTCTGTGTCATGTTTATCAACTGGGTTTGAAGTTACTGGAACTTCACTTATGTCTCCTGTTGTAGATAATTTCCCTTCTTCAGGACCGGATAACAACACATCAGCTTCAGTTGTCTTCTTACTGCTTGATTCTTCCATGTTAATACATCTATCTCCCTGAGGGTATAATTCTGCAGCCTCATCCATGGCCTTTGTCAGAGATGATTTCCTTTCTTTTTCTTCAGTGCCTGGTGAAAATACATCAGATTCTGTTTTCCTGTCAATGCTTGATTCCTCCACTTCAAAACTTCTAACTTCCTGGCAAGGAGGTGACACTGCAGCCTCTTGCATGGCTTTTGTCATTGATGATTTCCCTTCTTTTTCTTTAAGGCCTGAGGGAAGGACATCAGAATCCGTTTTCCTGTTAAGACCTGTGGCCTCCATTTCAATGCATCGAACTTCCTTGCAGGTGTCTTCAGAATCTTCATCAGTTTTTCTAGAGATGTCACCCCAGCCTCGAAACGGGTCAAGCCCAACAAATTTAGGAGTACTGTTATCCAGCAGAAAATTGTGTTCATGATTCTCAGAAAAGTTAAAAATTTTAGGGGTGCTGTTATCCAGCAGAGAATTGTCGACATTCTTAGGTGTGTTGTATGTTCCAAGTCCTACATCCGAATGAACAGGATAGGATATATCTGATGCTGCTGCTTCTGAATGTGCATCTAATCTTGATCCTTGATCTTCTTCCCCAAATGATTGTAGCAAATTTTCAACTCGCGATTGAGCAAGATCGCGTTCCAGGATCAGTTTCCTTATCTCTCTATCCATCTTTTCAATAACTTGTTCTTTCTCTTTCAGCAAAGTAACATCATATTCCTTAGAGGTGGATTGTAAGCTCTTCATCTCGCTCTCCAGTCTAGCCAACTCTTTTTGTAGTTGCTTTACCAATGCCTTATCTGACATTACCACATTGACCTGTGCATTGGTAGCTACCTCTTTAGCACAGCTCGCAAACAAGAGAGTATTTCTTGATTGTTCAACATGACTGCGAGCAGGGCTAATAGTGCAAATGATGGATGTTCTGGCATTGCCTCCCAATGAATTCTGCAGAATCCTTGTCAACTTAGAATCTCTATAAGGTATGTGTGCATTTCTTCCCTTGCTGCATCAAATCATGGGAATAAATTATCTAAAAAAAAAAAGAGAGACAAATTATGTTTGTAATTGAAGAACAAATAAGGCCAAATGACAGTTAAAAGAAATGTTATGTTACTCTTTAGTAGGCAAGCCTGCAATAACATTTGCCTCACATTGGAGACCATTCTCAAACAATCCCAATGTCAGAGCAGATGTTAATATTGCAAATGCCAATTACAGTAGAAGAATTCACAGCTAGAACAAAACAACTATTCAACCTTAATTTTCGAATTACAGTTCCCAGCGTCAACAAACTCCGATTTATGTGGGAACCTTCTTTCAGTCTTGCACCGGCATTTAACGTTTGAGAAGCTCGCTCACTCCCCGCAAGATCAACAAAGTTCTGCAAGTAAACCCCAACTTCAGTTTCCCTTTATGTCTAAACAGATGATGCCATCTTTGTATAACATTTTAATGAAAATAATTATTACATACCACACTAGCTGATAGAATGCTTGAATTGCCAGCACCCAAATATTCACGAGCAGAACTATCTATTGTCTGCAGAAATGCATCATTTGAAAAGAGAAAGACAACATAAGAACAAGCACTTATCCAAGCTGGATAATATATGCTTAAGTATATGATGTCCATACCAATCGCAAAATTTGATGAGATCTAGAGCTTGTTTCATTCAAAGCGGTCTCTCCTATCTGCCTTTGATCTACAAGAATGAGGCACAAAACTCTAAAAATTATCAGCTGAAAGCAGAACTAGCATTGATGAAATACTAATATTAATGTCTTACCTTCACAAGCAGCAAGGAGTTCCTTCAGATGGCTCATGTCTCTCACAATCTCCTCAGTGAGTCTCTCAACAACTGTCCCTTTCTGTTGAAGATGAAATGGTGTTACTTTGTCTATCTCTACGAAAAGAAACTTACCCAAAGCAACATTCTGACAAATAGTGAAATTTTGTTTTTCCAAATCAACAAAAGAAAATGGCATTAACCTCTGGATCATCGAGGAGTCTAAGCGGAGTAGAATCTGTGCTGAGGAGATCTTTAACAGCCTCATTATAAATCTCCATTGCAGAGAACTTCAGCACAAATTCTCGTTCTTGATGCTGAAATATAGACAAAAATTAAAAGATGTTTCCATATTACAATAACAGAAACTAACACAGTGTGTTGAATAATTCATTTACCATGTCTATGTAACCATATATATCTTGCATAGCATATTCAGTAACTCCACGCATTGTATATGTCTTTCCACTGCTTGTTTGCCCATAAGCAAAAATGGTTGCTGGCAAATGGCAATAATATTTCTCACACAAAATTTTC
>SKCR01026130.1:0-64273 GCA_019454045.1 Zanthoxylum bungeanum | reverse complement strand
AATTTGCCAGTAGAAGTGGAAATACAGTCCCTGAGGGTATTAGCAGAGGCAGAATTACCGGAACAGGAATGGGCCGCACAGAGATTTGATCAGTTAGTACTGTTGGATGAGAAGAGAACGAAGTCTTTGTATCACATGCAGTTGTATCAGAAGAGACTAGCCCGGGCATTCAACAAGAAAGTACGTCCCACAAAGATCAGAAAGGGTGATTTGGTACTTAAGCAGTCGAGGCCGTCGACGACAGATCCGAGAGGGAAATTCAGGCCTAATTGGGAAGGACCTTACATCATTCAGAAAGTCATGGGAAATGGAGCAGTGAAGCTATCAGACTTGGAAGGAAATGAATTCACAGAACCAATCAATGTCGACAGGTTGAAGTTGTACTTTGCTTGAGAAGACTTGGTCGCCAGCGGAAGACCTAACCTAACGGAATAAGAAAACCTCCTGCATACATGCATACACGTAACCTATATTGCATATTTTTGAGTTTGTTCTGTTTTGTGTAAACATGTGTTGAAGACGGAAAAGAGCGAGCAGTAAGCCAATCAGAGATAGTAAAAGCACAGTATTTGATATGGGCAGTAATCTGAAGATTGAGGTCCCAATGAAGTTAAGTTCCGGGTATGGGTCTCGGAGGGCGAAGTCCACATCACGTCATATCAGCGTGGGGGCGAAGCCCATATCGGCTGAGGAGCGAGGTTCCACATTGTAACCAGTTTGGGGGCGAGGCCCTATCGGCTGGGGAGCGAGGCTCCACATCATATCATGTCAGCTTGGGGGCGAAGCCCATATCGCTGAGGAGCGAAGCTCCACATCATCATTTTCGGGATGCGTCCCAGGGTCGAGGCCCATACTTTGTCAGCGGTATTGGGATGTGTCCCAGGGTCGAGGCCCTCGTTGTCGGTTGCAGCTATTGGGATGCGTCCCAGGATCGAGGTCCACTGCATCATCATTTTTGGGATGCGTCCCAGGGTCGAGGCCCATATTGTGTCAGCGGTATTGGGATGCGTCCCAGGGTCGAGGCCCCCTTTGTCGGTTGCAGCTATTGGATGCGTCCCAGGATCGAGGTCCACTGCATCATCATTTTCGGGATGCGTCCCAGGGTCGAGGCCCATATTTTGTCAGCGGTATTGGGATGCGGTCCCAGGGTCGAGGCCCCCGTTGTCGGTTGCAGGCTATTGGGATGCGTCCAGGTTCGAGGCCCACATCATCAGCAGCATCGAGATGCGTCTCAGGATCGAGGTCCACTGCAGTATCAGCTCAGCTCGAGACAGCTAGCTAGCCAGGTAAGTAAAAATGCATTGCATAGACTTTGATAGGACTGTCACTGTCACACACTGCACAAGCCCCATCAAGTGGGGCGACTGTAGGCATTGCATTTTCGCATGTGAAACCCGATGAAGAGTCTTATTTGGAGACAACTACCTTTTAAGTTACGAAAGCCGCGGGAAACGGATATTGGAAGGGGAAATTCAGAAAAACAAGCTCACTGTGTCGTTCGTTAGTGCTGCGTTCGCTACTTCGTTCGAACGGAAAACAGATTGCGGGTGTTCGTGTCGCGTCGCGTTCGAGACGCGTTCGAACGGTGTCGGTAATTCTGGTTTTGCTGCTAGCCTCACACCCAGCCCATTTAGCTCCCCAAAGCCCATAAAACACATCCCAAATTAAATAAATAAATATTATTAAAACATTAACTAAATAAGATAATAATTAAATTAATTAAAACATATACCAAACATAAAATAAACAATTACCAACTTAAACAAATCACATACTAAATCAAGATATAATCATACCAAGTTAAAATCAATCTTAACCATTAAAGCCAATCATATATTTGACTTCCTAATCTAATAAGATAATTACCAATCTAAAATATTTGTATTCCTAAACCAACACAAATTAAATATTACAACTTCCTAATTTAAAATATTTTTGTCCCCCCCCTAATCTTGTGTATACCTTTCTCATCTCTCCTAATTTGGAAACAAGATCTCTTCCTTGTGAGACAAGGTGAAACCCTAACCCTTCTCTATATAAACAACCCCTAACCAAAGCCATTGTCTCTTTGACACATATAATTCACACCCAAACTCTCTCGAAATCTCTCTAGACTCTCTCTACACACCCAAGACTAAACAAAAAAAAAAAAAAAACACTTCACACATACACAAAAGAGAACAAAGAACCCACCACAAGCCACCACCCTCCATAGTCGAATCCAAAGCACCAACAACCCTCCATAGCCGAATCCAGAACACACCAAACTCACCCTTAGCCGAATCCTAAAACACGCCTAAACAACCTCCTAAATTACCTTAAAACAGCCGCCCAAATCCTTAAAAAACAGTAACATAAAAACTGCATAGCTAATCTTAAAAATAATCACATATAATTGAACTAAAAACCCACACAAACTTGGAATAGTTCATTGAAAACGTTTAAAACAGGTGGCCCGTGCAGTGAGCAGCAAGACAGAGGCCGAATAGGAGCAAACGGAGTTCGAACCGCAAGCAAAACAGCAAGGCAGTGAGCTAGGACGCTGAACCAGTGAACCAGAGAAAAGTTGCGGAGCTTTACCCCCTTTTCGATCTTCGTGGAACGTGAGTCCGAGAGACAGCTTAAAAGGTTAGACCTGAGGGTATCTTTCACACTTATTCTCATTTTATTCTCTGGTCATTATTTTGATTATATTTTCTGTATTTGTGGCATTCGTTGTGTGTATGATGTATGTTGTGGTATTGGATGAATGGAAGAGTGTCGTCTCTTGTGGTATACAGGATGGAAACCCAGACGTAAATTCCGTAGCCGAATCCGAATGGACGGTAGTGCGGTCTATACTTGGGACATAACTCCACGTACCACTTGAGTAAACGGCACCTTCTCTTGTTTTGTGTTGCTTTTATGTATTTATTTTTCGTCATTTAAATTCGGTATGTTGTTTATTTATGCATGATTCAATCAAGCGCATGGGCTTAGTGAGTTAGTCCAAAGGTTCTCCATTTGGGAGACAAAGAGCCGAAAAGGCCACCTTTGTGACACTACTTCGCCGCGCCGGTTGATGTGTGTTCGGTTGGATGCGAGATACGTTCAATCGGGCATACTTAGTTTGATATTATTGAGTTTATCTTTTATGCATGGTTCAATCAAGCGCATGGGCTTAGTAAGTGGAATGAAAGATCCCTTATGGGGAGGGGTTAAAACCCGTTACCACGATGCTTTGTCCCGCCGGTTGATGTGTGTTCGGATTGGACGTAAGATGTGTTCAATCGGGCATACTTGGTTGATATGATTGGTTCTATTTTTGTATGTGTGATGTGACGCGCATTGGGCTTAATATGTTGTTCTAAAGGTCCCCTCTTTAGAGACCAAGAGCCCCAAAAGGCCACCTTTACGGCAGTACTTCGCCGCGCCCCTTTATTTTGTTGTTTTTTCTGTTGTACTTCCCATTTCATGCATCAGGTCTGTTCTCGTTCGAACGCGTTTACGAACGCAACTCGAACGCGCATACATTTTGCCTTATCATGCATCGGGTCTCATTTCCGTTCGAACGCGTTAACAAACGCCATACGAACGTGAGCATTCTGTTTCATTTCCGTTCGAACGCGTTAACAAACGCCATACGAACGTGAGCATTCTGTTTCATTTCCGTTCGAATGCGTTTACGAACGCTATACGAACGCGCACCCACTGAACTGAGTCCTCTTCATTAGATTTCATGCATAGTTTTCCTAGTAGCTATCTCCACATGTATAAATGCAAATATGTTAATGTATTACGATTCATATGCTTATGTCATGATAACATTTGAGTATTATTTCTTGCGGTATATCGGATGGAAACCCAGACGTAAATTCCGTAGCCGATTCCGAATGGACGGTAGTGCGGTCTGTACTTGGGCTACAATTCCACGTACCGCTTGGAAAAATGCCCATATGTGTGCTTGTATGGTTATATGTGTGCTTGTGTTTTCCTGAATGTGATACGCAAATAAAGTTGTATGTTCGTTGCTATCTTGATATATGTTAAGCATGCAATTTTAAATGTGAGATAGATGTGAAATGCGTACATAAGTTTTATTTTGCATATGATAATTAGAAGCATGATACTCTTGGAAATAAGTGTTACTTAAGCTTGATTAATTATTACATAAATCCTTCATTACAAGTGACATAAGTAAGGGACCATTCCCAACCCAACGGTTTGAGGTCTTCCCTTGCGAGGGGTGAGTGCGGCCTTAAATCTTTGTCCCGGTTCACACCGGGTGGCGACTCTCCATGTTATCTAGTCCTTCCCAACTAGGCCGCGAGCCTAGGAACGGCGTCGCCCAGGTTCTGTTGCCCACACTTAGTATTACACTTCAATTCACAACAATATTTCAATGTATGTATATATATAAATGTACCTTCAATCAAGCTTAGATGGAATTACTTGTGTAAAATTTACATTTTTAATTCTCAGCCAAGTATGCAACACACAATTAATTTTTAACTTTATCACAATAAAATTATGTGTATGCTTGTGATAATTGAATATCCTAATATTAACTTAAGCCTATATTACCAAGTTTATAAAATACTATATATGATTTTACTAAGTTAATATTACTGCATATATGCTATCATACGATAATATAAATTAATCTAAGTCTATGTTATTATTTTTGAATCTAAAATAATTCCATGATTAATTTCGTTAGTGTCACATTCGTTCATCCATTCGAACAAAACTTTCCAGTAAGTTCACGTTCGTGTAGCGTTCATAAACGCGTTCGAATGAATTTTTCCAAAGAGTTCACGTTCGTGTTGCGTTCGTAAACGCGTTCGAACGAAACTATCCAGAGGACTGGCGTTCAAGTTACGTTTGAATACGCGTTCGAACATTCGTTTCCAGAAGAACGGTGTTCGGGTTGCGTTTGAAGACGCGTTCGAACAAAACTGCGTAAAACAGAATTTTTTCCTACGCGTTCGTCGGGCGTTCGAACTCCCATGCTTATTTTTCATGTACAGAACACATTTTCCATGAAGAATACACTTAAATACATGCAAAACAGATCTAACAACACATAGAAATTAATAAGTTCTTAAGATTGTTGGTTATGTGTGTTATTAATTCATATTAACATGCATCATTCAATTAATTGTACACTAACATATCAAAATAGAACATAAACCATGAAACTTAGAAAAACCTGGAAAATGTTGAAGATGAATAAAAACTTGAATCAAAGTCGAGTTGCATCTGTCCTTAAGAACTTATTAGCCCCGTCTCGGTGCTCTACGGATGTCTTGTGGCTGATGTTCTCCCAGGATTACTTGGATGCTTCTTGTAGAATGGGCACTCCTTTCACAAAAACTTGAACAATGACAAAATGGTGGGAACTCTCTTGACTTTGACAACTCAAGACCTCATAATATACAAGACTTGTAAAAGAATGTATATGAAATTTCAGTGAATAGAAATGAGAATTCAATGCCTTATTTATAGACATGGAAGGTTACCATTGAAAATGTACCATTATGTCAATTAAGACAATTTCTAAGAGTTATGTTATTTCCTCTTAAAAGACATACTATTCCCTTTAAACCCAATGGTTTAATCTCTTCACTTGAGGATTACATCCTTTCATTTCAAATATAAACTCTTATAACTATATTTAGAAAATTTTCCTACAAATTTGCCTTCCAAAATCCACCACACATTAGAAAATGAATGTGTGACTTGATGGTAAAAGACTTAAAACTTAGTTGATAGGTATTGAGTTCGAGTCCTGGTGTATTTCTTGTAAAACTTTGGGACCACCAGGGATTTTACCTGCTCCGCTTAAACCCAAGTCGGATGATTTGACGGTGAGGTTTCCAATGTTTCCAAAAAAGAAAAAACAAAAATGGAAATGAATCATTATGTAAAGTGTAAACTCATAAAATTAGTATAAAAATCTCTAGGAAAATTCCAAATCAATTTATATCCCTTAATTTTTTAGATTTAAACTCGGATGATAAATTAAAAAATTACTTGAAAATCAATCAATCAAACCCAAAAAACTTACTTATCACTTATATATTAATAGATTTATTATGCAACGACTATGGATTTAAAATTATCACTTGAATGGTTTTATGGATTTTATGGGTATCTCATGGCACCAAATGAGATACCAGGCGATAATTCATCCATATTTTTCTTTCGAAGAGTTGGGGTGATCGTCATTTATAGGCTTATATTTAATAAATTAAATTAATAAGCGATAAATAGATGATACCATTATTCCATTATTCGAAAATACAGTTTTTATATCGATACAATCTTTTTTAAAATACAATATTGGCGGTAGAGACGTCGTTAATAATTTTTTCCCCTTTTTTAAAAAAAAAATGAACATATACGCTTGTGAAAGATATGTATTAAGATGACTTGTCATCCACTTATCATTTACGTACTCGTAATCGGAATGAGCTATTATTACTTTATATGATTATAAATTCCTAAATATTAAATTATTCTTTTATTAAATTATTAAATTTTATTTCATTATAATAATTGCTTAGTTTTATTTATCATTTATAAATTAAGTATTAATTAATTATTACTTTATTAATTATTAATATATTAAATTACTAAATATTAATTTATTATTTCATTAAATTATTATTTTATTAAAATATTAAATATTATTTAAATATTAATATATTTTATTTATTATTTATAAATTGATATTAATTAATACTTTAGATAATATTATAATTTCTAGAATGGAAATCCAATTCCCCCAGTGATGGAAATGAAACTCTCATTCCCCCAATCCCAAAATCTCAATTTTATTTAATTTTAAAAAAAAAAACAAGACTCATTCCGCATTCTCATTTCTCATTTCTCATTTCTCATTAACTAAACACAGTCTTCACTCTCATTCTTAAATAACTAGAAAATCACAGGCAAATTGAATGTGTCTTCTATCAAGTGAAATGTCTACAGCGACGCTACAAAATATCCGCAAGGGTCAACAAATTTATTAAGTTCTCTGAAAGTGTAACTGAAACATTCAGACAAGATAACTTCTGGCGAACAATTATCCCATCAATTATGCAACCACAATGGAGGGTTTAACAAAGGGTTGCCTGAAAGACGAATAACCAACATAAAATCAATTACAGGCCACATATTTTTCACCCTTATCAAAAAGTTGTTTCAATTACCAAAATAACGGTCAAAGTAGAGCTAAGAAACACACTCACCCGCTGAGTGTTCTTAAAACTACCCCACACATGCAGCAAGTTTATGATTACTCTTCAAAAAGACCGACTGAATTAGCTTCCCCACTGAAAAGACAAAGTAAGGTGAGTGTTGCAATTATTCGCCAGCCACTGCCGCAACGGTCATTGAAGACTTGTTTACAAACCATAAGCACGTTGACAACAACAAAGTAATTGAAGGACAGATCAATGACCTTGACTGAAAACTTGTCTATGATCTCAAAATGCTTCTGTGTGATGAGTGAAATGTTACCAATCAATGGGAGTTAGTCCAAATCTTGAGCTATCCAATGCAGAACTTCACAGTGGCTACTGCACAAAAAATCACAGGTTCACAGAAACAAGAGATGAGATACTAGGAAAGGTTTGATAGAAAATTTGGAAAAATAAATTGTACCAACCTGCGGAAAGAGAGAAACCTTGCTATCCATTCTATTGATAACATCACACAAGTTGAAAGCTCTTGGCATAGAAAGATCGACACCCATCAATTCCAGGATGCCCGAATATCATCATTCTTCCAATATTTCCAAGCAATTTCTAAAGTCGATTACAATCACTATGATCATGTGATTCAAAATTCAATAACCTTGACACTAAATTAGGGAGTTTTACCATCCCATTTTCCGAAAGGTTAAGATCTCCTAGATGCCTCAACTTACCTATGGAACTTAGCACTAGCTCAATCCCTGAACTAACACAAATTCAGCTTATGCAACCGCTTAAAACTTGATAAGATATTGTTGTAAAAGAAGTTGGCAAAGGAAAGGCTCTTAAATTCTTAGCTCTATACAATGCAGTTGGAAATTCCAGCAAGAACCTAAATAAGACAAATGAATTGTGAAGAGTTCTTTAATCAACAATCGTTGCATCAATTTTATCTTGGCGCTCAGTTCCCGCAACTAACTCTGCAAGATCATGCATGAGATCATGTATCTTGACTTTGACTATATTGCCTTGGGCATCATATTCATATTATATCTTGAAAAAGGCAACTAGAGGTAAACTGATAAAATACTCCTACTAATTTCTTCTAAAAATTGATTTTTGGTTGATAACCCAAGAAAGTCTTCTGCCATCTGAAGGAAAATCAGTATTTCCTCGCATAATCTTTAGGAAACAATGCACTGTAAACAAGCATTGTCTCGAGTGTGACGAGAGATGATCATAACTAAGCTTATGATTCAGTATAATATCAATTTTCTTCCCAACCTATTTTTGATAATTCTTCATATCATCCCTAAAATGTAACCAATAAATAACTTCTGCAATAATTTTAAAAAGTAACATATGAGAGTTAGAGACGAAAGAGCTTGAAAATAGCCATGGTTTACAGAAACCTAACTGCAAATAAAATATAGGCCACATCTCTCATTCCACACGTCATCTAAAACCAATTAATATTTTTTCTCATCAATTGTTTGAGTTTCTAAATTAGTGTCGTTCATGGTATACCTCGTTCCAAACATCATCTAAACCCAATAACCATTTCCCCCCTCAATTGTTTTGCGAACAAGATGCTCAACATCATTAAAGTAACCACAATTTTCCCTAGTCCACCTATTCCCACTATTATAATGGCAAAGACAGAGTCAACATCATTCGAGACCAACAAGCAATTTACAATTTTATTTCTGTCCCCATCTCTCCCATATGCAAATTTGTCATATTTTGCGAAGAAGTACGATATCTCTTTTGTCGCTCGATCCCCGGCCATCATCTTGGGCACCAAACAATTCAGTGGAGAAATCATACACCAAATCTTCTTGGTTGCTATAATAAAGCGTGAATTGAACAAGAGAAGAAAAAACAATACATTAAAAGGCATCAATCTCAATGACCTGAAGTTCCAAGGCAAAAAAAATAATAATAATACTAATAATAAATAAACAAATATGTAGAGAAATCAATCACAAAGAAGCATCAAATTCCTGAAAAGAAGTAACCCACCTCAAGTTTTTTAATTTGGAGCAGACCCAATTATGTTTCTTTGAGAAGGAGAAATGAAGCCATCGTCGAATTATGAAGTTTGAACTCGCCGCTAGGGTTCGTGAGAAACTTATACTTTCAAATGTATTTAATCAAATAATTGAAAAAAAAAACGTCGGGCTGAGTGGATTTGCGGGTTTAGCTCATTCTAGCCCAAAATTGTAATGGGCTATAAAAACTAACCCAACCCACAGTGTAGTTTGGTTTGGATTCTGAGTAGTGGTGGTATTGAGATAACGAATGGGGGCTGTTTAGTTCCACATTTTGTCCGATTAGTCTACTAAAAAAGCAGGCAAATTTTGCATTTTGAAGTGTTTGGAAATTTATTTCCATTTCTCCAGTCCTAAAATACTTGATAATTAAGGTGTATTATCTTCAACATATTCATTTCTATCACAAGCACTTGTCCTTGAAATCCGAATCATTAAACTTGAAACGAGTGTCTTAAAATAAAACATTTCAAATTCAATCATAGAAATGTCAAATTTAATGGTCCGGATTTCAATTTCAATATCCAAATACCGATACTAAAATTATACTAATAAAATCTTTGTACAAAGCCTCTAAACAACACCTACTAAACTCTTGCTCAAAGTACCCAAAAAGCTACACCAGTTGCTCATTAATCACCAATTCACCATGTTTAGTCAACTCATAAGAGTCTTTTTTTCATTGATGATGAGTCCAATTTCTAAGTCATCAAGCTATGCCTATGGGCAACACTTTTAAGGCAATCTACTAAGATACTTGGCATATGGGAGCAAAACCCCTGTTGTACAAAACTCAAATCACAAGTTTTGTTATTACTTAAAAAATACAAAAAGAGGTGGCCCCAAAATGGCTAAAAAAAGAAAGAAAAGGAAAAGGAAACCCCCAAGAGTTGGTGGCTATCCAAAAATTGAGTAAACAAATAGTGTAGTGTAGATAATAAAATGGTGGCTTGAGGTACAAGGGAAGTGAAAGTGAAAATACTCTGATACCAAAAGGGCTTTTAGAAGTGTGAAAAGCACTTCTGATTGGTGGGGTGGCTTCTTCTACTACAAGTTAGAAGAGGGTGTGTGTGTTTTGTGTAATTTTTTTTTTTTTAATAGACAATGATATTTCACCAAGATGAAATTAAGAAACAGTGACATTTAACTTCATTACAGTCTTAAGCAAAAACCTTGGCTTATTTTGTTTTTGTGCTCACATTCTTTCTCACTTGCATGAACTAGCCACACCCAATTCTCCAAATGGGGTGGCTGCAATCTTTCATTTCTCCATTGAAGAAGCTTTGGTTTCGCATACACTCGAGTCCGAAAAAGAGTATGTGTTCATCCCTCACTCTCAATCAACTCAATGACAAATTGAATACATTTTCATATTTTCTTGCTTTGCATAACTTCTTGTGCATGCATTACTTACATTGCCATTACAAATTCTGGGGAATACAGAGCATTTTCCTGCTCAATTCTTTATATTCTTTGCATTTTTATGTACTTCGACTGAAATTTGTTCTTGTTTTTTCAGGGAGAGGGATATACATTTTATATGAGGATGTCAAATCTTGCACAGATGAAGATGTTCATGTGTTATGGTCAATACTAGTGGAATCAAATCCTACACCTTCCTCCTTGCCATCGAAACAATGAAACCGCCCTTACGTTTACAAGGTTCAATACATAAAACGTCATTCCCAGTACACAAGATTCCAATATAAGTAGAGTTTATGGAAGGTCATAACGTACACGCAGCCTAAACAGAGAGTTTTTTGGTCATGTACATGTAATATTTATGACTTTCTTTTTACTTCTATGATTTTTTTTTTTTTTTTTTTTTTTTTGCTTTCTCTTAAAGCTCATGTGATCTGGTTTTAATAATCTCCATTGCTAAAGGTTTAGTTCTTGAAATTCAGCTTCTTTGTTGTTGCTCTATTACTGTTTAATCTGGCTTTGTATATAATTTACACTCAATATATATTAGATAGCATTGGATGAAGGGCACCATTTTCTTGTAATGTGGCTGCTTCTTATTGTTGCTTGGTCAGTTTTCATCAGTTGTGTGGGTGAATGTTAGTTTCATCTTTTAATATCCTTCCGAAGTTGAATTACTGAATACAATAGAATGGATGTGCCAACCTACACGATTTTCATTTCTTCAATCTTGTTTTTGGAAGAATTATTATGATTTTAAGCCGTCTCAAAAAGAGAAAACACTTTCACCCTTTTATTCTCCGTTCAAA
The DNA here is from genome assembly GCA_019454045.1 of Zanthoxylum bungeanum. NCBI lineage: Eukaryota > Viridiplantae > Streptophyta > Magnoliopsida > Sapindales > Rutaceae > Zanthoxylum > Zanthoxylum bungeanum. The sequence continues at coordinate 52,810 of SKCR01026130.1, read as the reverse complement.
AAAACTTGAAGTAAAATTTTTATTGTTTGCACTCTCGAGTAGGGTTTAACAAATGACATCTTCAACAGTCCTCTTAAGCGGAAGTGAGATTTTAAAATCCATCCTATTGAGACTCAATATCCCCGTTGGCATACTTCCGATTAGAAAATGACTTTGAAACCATTTATGATAACCCGACCCAATTATTGAGACATTATCCGCTTTGGGGGCTCAAAGATTGTCCCATGAACCTAACCCTCTTGGTTTTGGTTATAAAATTTGATTAAAATATTTGAGGTAGCTGATTGAACCAATTAAATAAGAAATTTAAATTGACTATCTTGGTTTCGTAAGACACAAGGTTTTCAACCATAGTCATTTTAATAACAAGATGATAAGCAACAGTAAAGCTGAAATGAAATGATAAAATAGTTCATTAAAGTAAAATTAAAGAAACAAATGTAGTAGCCTGCCTGAAGTAACCAGAACTTTAAATCATCATCATCAACATCAACTTTGGTTCTCATCTAGATAAAAGCCTAATCGCCAATTAAGATTATTCTAGCACAAGCAAAATCTTATAAAAATTTACGCCTTTTCCTATAAGGTTTACTAAAGAGCAAAGAGCACATTGATCTTTAAGCAATATTTAGCTAATCAATCTCAATAACAGAAATTTTGGCAATATGATTTCAATCACAACTGAAAATTCCAACCGCTCTCTTGCAAGTATGAAGAATTCATAGCTAAAGAGAGGACGGCTATTATTCATCGATAAATTTGTTACAGATTCTTGAAAAAGGGGTCTCTCTTAACAGTACGCAGTAGTACACTGTTTAAGAGTAAAAATATAGTCGGTTATATATAGTGAAAATGACGAGCATTATATGAGAAACCTGGCGATCAGAAGGCAGAAGCATAACTGGTTCCACGTAAATGAGGAACCAAAGAATCTGTAGCAATAGTTGAGTAAAATCATCAAATTCAGCTGCAAGGAAACAGCATAGACATATTAGGAAATGTTGCTAGGGTATTGCTATATCCATGTAACTCATATGGCGGTGTTAAATAAAGAATTTCAGTAACACGAGCAAGAAAAGAATCATATTGCAGTGTGTGCCACTGGATTTTTTTTATTTCAATTTATAAATAGTGTTAAAACCCCACTTTGAATTAAGACATGGTGCACATATGCCTAACATCAATCATGTGAAATGCAGTTCTACAGTATGTAAAACAAGATCCATGCACCCTGAGTTCAGATTCCGAGATAATTTCCACTATTTCTCATAAAAATGGAGGAACGATGTATCTGCAAGCAAAGACAAATGTTTGCCTATGTCATGCTCAACTAAGGCTCATGTCGTGTGTTTTACTCACCATTAGGATGCTGTAGCATTACAAGGCAGATGCACGTTCAGCAACACCTGGCAGCCAATCTTTGAAGTAGACTACGCAATCTGTCTCTGCATTAGAGAGGGCTCCAATAGGAGTAACAGTAATCTGAAATGAACATCATCAGTACCTTGCTACAAAAGAGCTGCTCGATTCCGAAGTTTAATAAAGTAAAGCAAGATACTCACGTATCCTTCTCGAAGAAATTGCCAGTCTGTATCAGGATCTGCAATGTGGGCTCCCCTTGACTGTAAAATTGAGAAGAAGATTCCTCCATTCAAAATTCAAGAAAATTAAAGAATGATGCACAATATTTTGAGTTTACCATCTGAAGGACTGTATAAAGAGTAACAAACTTCCAATTTACCCATTTTCAGGTTTAATTTCCTTTACGCTTCAAGTGGTGCTTGGTCCCAATGACAAAAAAAAAATGATTAACAGCAAATAACTTACAAACATTTACCATCTATTTCAATTTGAGCATATAAACAGCGCACTTCTTTCTCAGGAAGAGATGGGAAAAGCACAAAATACCACTCAATCAAATAGTTAAGCCAACTCCTTGTTGTTTAATCCTTTAGTAAGTCAATTAAGGTAGTAAATGTCTATCATCAAAGGATATTGTCAGGCCTCTTCCTGAGCCATGAGGACATGCTCTTTCTTTTTCTTTTTTTCCTTTTTTCTTTTTTTAATTTAGCATAAAGGCAACCCAATCCCCTCCCTACCCATGTGAGCAAGGTTTGAACCCCACACCTCTTGGTTTTAACAATGAAATTTTACCAACTCAACTAGTTTGACACACGTGCTCACTCTTCTTTAAGAAGAAATTTCCTATGTTTAAGAATGGAAAGAGTAGTCACACAAAACTATAGACTGGGAATCACCATGAATTCTTACGACTGTGAAACAAATGACTAAGAACGAAAAGAGTATTCACACAAAACAATCCATTCTTGTAATCTGTTGTACATGATAATGGGCCTAGAGGATATGCGATAAAGAGGAAAAAAGAAAATATAACTGACCTCTCTCCTGAACAAAAGGTTTTCTTGCCATGTGGTAGATGTATTCATCTCAGTACTAGCAGCTGAATCTATGTCCATTGTCATTGTTGATAACATCTTCCCTCCTTGCGTCTCAGAAGTGACTTGTCTCCACCCCATTTTGAATATACTTTTACCCTGTTTAGTAAGTTTATACCCCTTTGTACAAAAAGCAAACATAGAAATATAGCATTATAACCACATTGTCAAAAAGACACATAACAGAGTGACTTTACGATATAAGTATATCAAAGCCAAGTTTTGGGCCATTTGCATGTCTTCTACCAAAAGTAACCCATCAGGAGAGTCGGGAACACACTGTAATGAATTTCAGCTCATTCAAACTATCAAAGTGGAAGAACATTAAATACAAAGTAAAAAAATGATCGATCCTCCCCATGAATCTCCTAAACTGTGCCACTATCTTTCAAATGTAATCAGATCTGATGGAAGTCAGAAGCACAAGTGATGTAGAAAGAAAGAAGGGGGGAGAGAAAGGAAAAAGAAAAGGAAGCAAAAAGTTAAGAGTGAAATGAGGGACCGGAAGTATACGGAGAGAGAGAATTTCAGTAATTACTACATGGTTCCCAAAGACACATCATAAGGTCTATTTATACTGGCTACGTCAAGAGACATCATAAGGTCTATTTATACTGGCTAAGTCATGAGGGACTGACAACAGAATAGGTGATTCTCAAGATGAAGGAAAAACAATGCTTTACAATCCCTACTCCAGTGGAAATTGCCAAAAGTGACATGCTCTAATGTACCTTATTATTAGCAACATCTGTCGGAAGATCTATATTTAGAAAGCAGTTTTGTGGATAAGCTTGATTCTGGATCTCAGCCAGTATTGCATTTATAATAGGTAAGCAAGCCTCAGCAGCAAGTGTGTAATCATTAACATTGCTCTTGCCTCCAACCCTACAAGTCAATTTTTAACATTATCATATGCGAGAAAACAAATAACTTTTCTTAAAAGATGAAAAAGTTGAGGACGAACCGTATAACAGTATTTTCAATAAATATACGAGAAAAAGTGAAATGGACTCAACACCATTGCCTTAAAATACAAATTTACTGAAGCTGGCCTCAAGTCAAATATGAGTATGAATAAAAGAAAATCATCCTAAGTAACCCGGTGTGTGGCCATAGAATAAAAGAATATGTATCTACCAGTCATATGATATAGCTACAGACGGTACACCATGAAAGAAAGCCTCTCGAGCACCTGCAACTGTTCCAGAGTAGACACTGCAAATCCAATCAAAATAAATCAGCTGTCCTTAGCATAAACAGACCAAGCAAATTACAGTGTCTGGAAATCTTATAACAATATAACAACCATCTACAAGCAGATGTTTACTAATTTCGAGAAATTTTGAGATAACTATGATTAGGTACAAAGTTCAAACCAAACTATATGCATCAAAAGTTCAGAAATACAAAGTGATAAATCAGATGGAGCTGAAATAGGCCTATTTTGAGAACCATGTTGCATCCATCACTAAATTATAATTGTTTAAAGGGGCGGAGAAGAAGAAATAAATTTGTTAATCTAGTTTAACCAACAGGAAGAATGTAAATAATAGATCACATTTGCACTGGGATAATAATGCTGTTTTTAGCCTCTCTTCCCCTTCCCTTCTTCCCTGTCCCTTAACAAAATCTCCAATTTAAAAAATGAGAGAAAATTTTCAGGGAAGTTGCAAGATAAAAAAAATACATAAGGCAAAGAAGATGAAATATTACTTACACATGGTAACCACAGTTGCTACCCATGTTTATGCCACTTATTACCTATAAGCATAAAAAGTATACATATTGAGAAACAGTAAAATAAAAATAACTCCATGCACCACGACTTCTAGACAAGGCCATAAACAGTGTGACCAGTATGTTCTGTTTCATCCAAAGAAGAGTTTTCACATAAAATTTCTTCAATAAAAGTAATAAAATTATTTGCAGTAGAATTATGGCCACATAATTACAACTTACAAGCCCTAAGGTTTCTTTTTTTTTTTTTATGTGTTTGCCAAATTAGTATATAAACAGAGGTATATAAATAGTCACCATGACCATGTTATGCAGGCGAAAGCACAAGGTATGGAAACTTAAGAAACGTAATACTTAGAGATGCAAACTTTGTATGTACAAATTGATTGTCACACGTCTCTTATTATTTATCTTCTTTTATTCCCTTAAAAATGTGAGACAAGTGGCAATGATACAACACTGCCACATCCGTTGGTAGTTGGTACACAAAGAGTTTGTATCTCTAGCATTACTCTAAAAGAAATAGGCCTTAACTTGCAAGTTTTTTAAGTGAGTGCTCTCTATAATGCAATCAGTTAACATTTCATTACCAGATCTGGAACTGAAGGAAAGAGTGCTTGCGAGACACCCAACGATGCAGAATCTGCTGGAGTTCCTGCAAAATACATGCAAGCCACAAAATTTCCAATTAATTATTACAGCCTCATTTGAGATTACAGTTGAAACATCAAAAGTAGCTTATTTCATACTTTTTAACCTAAAAAGTGTCTGACAATTTTTTTTTTAATCTGTTTATTTTATAATTTTCTCCATTTTAACAGTGGCCTTTAAAAGTAGATATATAGTTGCTTTTTATATGCACCTTCTAAAATAATCCACGTGATAAATGATAAAACTTATCTCGTGTTTCTATTCTAACCTTATTGTTCCACAAACCCTAATATGTTATCACTACCACAGCTACTGCCAATCGAGATTTACCAGTATCGAAGCTCATTTATTTCCATATTGTATTTTTATCTTCAAAACTAAAATTTAATAAACTCATACACTCTACATGATACATTATAAGTTGAAATCAAATACGACCATTAATGGTTGTTGCAAAGAGTGGATTATCCCACACATTTCAGTGTATTTTTTTCAACTAACAAAAAAAAATTCCCAGTAAAGTTTATGACAAACCAGCAACTGCATAGGCTGTAACTCCTTCAAAATCTGCTCGTCTTACCGCGATGGGATTACGCCAAGTAATACTATGACTCACAGCCGATTTTTCTCTGAAAAAATGGCAACGAAAAATCATTAAAAGATTACATAAAAATTCAATTTTTACAACCAAACAGTGCCCAAATTGTCACTCATTGTCCGTAGCAGGCGTTTCCGAGTGACAATTCGAGCTAAAAACACATACAATTTATAATCAATCAAAGCTGAGAAGCTTAAAGACTTACGAATCGGGGGCGCAGACTTGGACGGTGTAGCGATCGGCGGCGACGAGGACGCGGACAAGGGAACGCAAGCCAGGCGCGTCGATTCCGTCGTCGTTGGTGATCATGATCGTCGGCTTGTTGTGATCGACAGTGATGCCACGGCTTTCCATTTTCTGCCGGCCACAGAGGATTTGCTCTCGTAAAATTATTATCAATTGCGTGAGAATATTATGCTTGGTGACATAATTACGGTGACCCGAATTAATTAAAATATTTGTGTCGTGTCGTGAATTTAATGTTATCAAATATTATTTAATGTAGTTTGTTTATCTATATTTGTAGTTTGGTATGTCCAAGTTGATTTGCTTTATCTGGTTTAAGCATTGGATTTTTTTTTCCCAAACTGACTTTAGAAAATATTATTATAATTCTACATGTATACATATAACTATAATAATTATAAAGTTTCATCGACACTTTTGGCTTACGTCTTCTTTCTTCTATAATAACTTCATTTTCTTGATCCGGGACTCGTCAATGGCATTGGATTTGGCAAATAAAAACCAAGGGCTCGTCTCTAATCTCCCTTTTTTCTTTATTTTTATTTTTCTTTTTCTTGTTTTTCCCCTAAGAATCAGGATAGATTTTATTGTTATGAGTAGGGATGGTAATTTTACCCGCAAACCCGCAAAAACCCGCCCGCAATGGGTAGGGTTTGGTAAATATATTAGTGGGTGCAGTGCGGGTTTGGTAATTTAAAGCAGAACCGGTTGCGGGTGCGGTGCGGGTTTGGTATTTAAGAAAAAAATGCGGGTATCCGCTGCGGGTATCCGCATACCCGCAATATTATTTTTTATTAATTAATATTTTTAGGACAATATAAAAAAACCTTCATATAAAAACAACTAACAAAACCTAAACCTAAAACATTAATCCACAGTTCCACACTCCCACTCAGCCGCAGCCCGCAACTTGCCCAACTGAAGATTTTTTGCATGACTATTATTGTTTTTTTTTTAATCACACTTGTTAATAAAATTATAATACAAAAATTTGGATTAAGTTCACATGATCAGAAACGGGAGAGGAGCAAAATAAGCTAGTGTTTGCTGCAAAAAATCATTTTAATTATAATACAAAAGATTGGTGATTACTTTTTAGCTTATTGTCGATTGAGTTGGCTAACTTAGATCATTATAATTATGAAGTGAAAAACTCATTTTAATTATGTTTATATGAAAAAATAAACTTATGGTACTGAGTCTTTCATATATTATGTTATCTATGTACTGTATATACATACATTGCATGTTATATATGTCAAATGAAAAACAAATGTGAAAACTATAGCTAGCAATTAAAAATAAATTATTTAATTAAAAAAAAATTATATTATTAAGAACACAAAGTAATTCAATATTTTAAAAACCCGCAAAAAATCTGTTGGGTACCAATGCGGGTTTGGTAATTTATTTTTATATGCGGTGCGGGTTTGGTAATGAAAATTAAAACCCGCAACGGGTATGGTGCGGGTTTGGTAATTTATTTACATATGCGGGTGCGGGTTTGGTAATGAAAAACACGCACCATACCCTACTCACTGCCATCCCTAGTTATGAGAGATGATTAGTTCTACACGTTAACTCTTGAAAAGTCTTATCAATTAGGATGATAGAAATGAAAATTTTAAAATTAAAGTCAAAATGGTCGAAAATAATTTTAATATTCATTTTTTATTCAATGAAGAAATAATAGTTAAGTGCAATTGATACCACCTCCCCGATTAGGGGTGTCAAATTTATCCGGACCCGGAAGACTCGGGTTCGGGTAGACCCAGGTCCGTGATTAAAATAATTTAACTATTAAGAGAATTAATAGTCAAATTTACCGATGAATTTTCGTAGCTAAAATACTGACTGATTATCTATCGTTAAATGATGTGATAATTTATAGTGTCACATCTTAATGATAGATTACCGATCATTTAGCAATGGAATTTTAGCAATGAAATATTTTTATCGCTAAATTATGGCGCCAATTTACTGATAGTCTCAACCCTCATTTTTCTCTCTCTTTGTGTAGGAGTGAGGCGGGGTTTACCGATATGCCTATAACGTCAGCAACCACTACATTATTGGGCTCACAGCTCGTAGAGAGTATGAATAGTCCCACGAGTGAACTAATCGGAGAATAAGGGAGTCGCCACCCAATATAAAACATTGGGAATGATTTAATGTCATACTACATCCCTCGCAATGTCCGACCTTAAACCCGTTTGAGTTTGGAATGGTCTCTTACTGATGCCAGTATAATATTTACGCTCAAAGAATGTATCCTCATAACCTGTAATGCAAAAACATGCAAAGTCGTTTATGTAACACACAATATCGCAAATGTGGATAGTGAAAACATTAAACAAATCACATAAAGGTCTCTACATTATTACAACATTGATAAAAATAATAATGAAATAAATCTGGGCAAGCCTCACATAGGCCTGGCCTCGGAGAGGTCGGCTGAACATGCCTATGGTAGGTTGGATATAATGTTCAATGTCCGGTCGGACTTGCTTGGAGTCTGGCAGGATGTACTGCGTAACTCAGAAACGCAGAATCACAATAGCAACGGATAAAGTAGCATTGCAACACAAAATGACATAATAAACAGTAAGTGACAATAACTCAAATAATAAGATAACAATAAATCTAGTAACAATAAATAAACTATTATAACAACAATTAAATAAACTGAAGCATGCATTCGGTGGGTCTGGCCTTAGAGAGGCCTGGTCGGACATGACCCAAAGTTGACCGGATATGGTTGTGCATGTCTTGTCGAACTTAAATAAAATCAGGCCGAAAATATTGCCTAGTCCAGAAAACGCGGGAACGTACATGTGTTGGAGTTGATGCTTGGAGCGTCAATCCGAATAATGTATTGTACATTATATTTTATTATTTATTAATAAAATAACTATATTTTCATTTCAGCCTTGTTAATGGTAATGTCATTATGAATATTAGATTGATATATAAATATGCTAAGAATGATATCGACCTTAGAATATTCATGTAGTAATATTAGACATTGTGTGGTCTGACATTAGGATAGTATTACTATTATAAATTATTCTTAAAGCAAAATAATTCTAGTCGTTGGTTTTGGAATACGGTCGAATTCCTATAACCTATAAGACTAGCATATGTTGTATACTGGAATTGAAGTTCAAATGGTTTAACCCGGTGTACCATAAGTAAGGGAAGCTCGTATAGACATGTGAGTATTCTTTGGAGCGAATACTGAATGACTCACATGTGATTCATAATAGTTGGAAATACACACCACTGTCAATAAGAATCTTCTCGAGTCGACTAGCAAATGTGATCTTTTGACTATAGGATAACACTGATTTTGTGTGTGATCTTCCACACTTTGATGTCATATATGTCAGAGACCTTTCATGATCTGACCGCTAGATGTTCGTTGGGTGTGGATCGATGTACTCGTTATTCAAGTGCGTATCAAGATAGGATCTGTCGGCCCGTATGTGAACCATAAGGAGTTTAGGTATCCATGTGAGTAAGTCACGATTTTTAAGACTTTGGCTAAAGACAATCACCTAGGGTGGATCGCATATATCATAAATGGTGTTCTGATTAGTTGTAAAGAATCGTGGACATGTCGACATGAAATGTGCACCTCGAAAACTTGACGGAGTAATCTATATTTTCTAAGCACAACTTGGATAACCTAGACAGAGGGATTGTTAAACATATGTGATGACCTCGACTTGTATAGTTCAGAAAGGTCGTTCATGTTCTTCTTAAATTTTGAGGTGGCCGAATTGCGTACATATAAGTTAGGTTTATATGACGAACGTGTATGGACTTAGAGAGTCTCACAATATGAAATGTACTCGTTGAGCACTTGGGTAGCTGATAATTTTTTATAATAAATAATATTTGATATTATAATTATGAACTAAAGTAATTAAGTCTTATCGGATAATATTAATTATTTACTTTGATCCAATTAGATTAATTGGATTAATCCAAAATCACACAAGGGATTTGTTGTAATTTCATAAATATCTCTACCATTGGAGGATATTTTGGTAATTACAAATATGTAATAATATGTGTATTTGGTTTGATTTAATTGGATTAAATCAAAGTGGTAGACATTCAACTAATCCATTAATTAAACTTTGTCTTGATTTAATTGGATTAAATAAAAGTGGTAGACAAATGTGATTAGTCACCTAATTATACATATTTGGACAAATTGGATTAAGCCCACATAAACGTTAATTAGAACTTTTATTAATTAAAAATTACATAAGTTTTGCTATAAAATGCAAGCTTGAGCAAATTTTTAATCAAGGCAAAATAAGCTTAAACAAACATTAAGCAAAAGAAAGAAATATTAGCCTAAGTAAAGTTTTTGTGAGAGAAACTTTGAAAGTTCTCTACAACAACAATGAGAAGAAGATTAGATCTTTGAATCAAGCTTGCTAGCTTTGGAAGTTCTCTACAACAATAAGGAGAAAAAGATTTAATCTTCATATCAAGCTTGCTAGCTTTGGAAGTTATCACAATATTTCAATAAGGAGAATAAGATTAAATTTTGTAATTAAGTTTGCTAGGTAAGTTTGATCTTCCTTAAAGTTATGTTTTCATTAGTGATTTATGATCATTAATAAACATATAGTGATGTATTATGTATTGGATACATAATAACATAACTTGATGTTGAAATTAGGCTAATGAATTATATATGGATGCTTTGGAAGCATAAATACAATATGCTTATGATTGGATCAAAATATTTATGTTGGACATAAACATAAAATTAGAGTTTGGAACTCTAGATAATAGCTTAAAGTGATGGCTATTATTCTAGAATCACTTGACCACCTTTGAGTGGCCTAGAATTGTTCATGAGTCACTTCATTGTTGGATTCTAATTTGGTTTGTGTTTTGATTCATACTAATACATATATGATTTAGAATACAGGTATGTTTGTTATTTAACACGTGTTAATGCTAATTTTGATATTAAAATTGGATTTTAGGTGTATTGAAGTGTTTGGAGAAAATTGTAAGTGTTTTGGATTGGATTCAAGGCAATTTTGCTCACTGTCAATATTTTACACAAGGCAAGCATCTGACCGGCGTAAACACACACGTATAACGCAAGCGCACGTATCGTTCAAGTAGTATAAAAATATCGATCCCACGAGGACTTAATATCTAATCTATTAATTTTATGAGGTCAAATGATTACTAGTATCTAACAGGTTGTTTGATTGATTTGAAATGGTGATGATTCTAAATTTAAAAACAAGTAAATAACATTGTTCGAAAGTAGATTTTAAGAAAATTAATATTAACAACTATCTAGGGTTGTGATTTCTTCCAATATCATTTTAAAGATGAAGTGGTTATCTTAAAGTTGGGTAATATATTGATTTATTAACCTGGAACACTAAATTATATGTAAGCCTCTGTCGATGGTCAGACACAAATACCCAGTTTAACCCAATTGAACCATATGTCTATGTCAACCAAATTATCTGGATTCATTAAGTTTAAGTTCCAATTAAGGCTACTACCCCGCCCGACAGGTATATTCATATCCTGTAAGGAAATCTATTAAAGGGTTATCTATCCTCAAGGAAGATCGTGGGCTATTAAGTCTAAGGTCTTAAACCTAAAATCCATATGTCTAGTTCATTTTAGATTTACCAGTTCAATTTTATTAATGGCCAGTTAATAAAAAGCATTAGGATTAAGACTCAATAAATAAACCTTTATATTACCCAAACTATAATTTAACCCCTTATAAACAGTTGATATTGGATTTCATCACAACCCCAGATAACTGGCTTAGTTACGACACATATTTACAGGTAGTAAAAACTTGAAAATAAAAGACATAAAAAATGCGGTAAAGTAAATACTGAAAAGTAAATTACAATAAAATAAAATGTTAAGGTAAAAGGAATTACTTTTACTACTACTAATTTAGATATCTCCCATAATATAATATATAAACTTGTGATAACATTACCAACCAGCCATATAGGCGGTAACCTGATTAAGTCAAATTAAGTCCAACCGGCCATTAAGGCGGTAAAATGATTTGTCCATGAACCTGCCATATAGGCGGTAAGAAGTTAATTACCAACCGACCAATCTGGCGGTATCCTTGATTAGTCAGGTTAAAACCAGATTAAAATGAATTACCAACCGACCAATATAGCAGTATCCTTTTTAAGTCAATATTTTAAATAGTGAATATATTATATTTAAGGGAGATTAATCTAAATAGCAATAGTAAAAGAATTACCTTTCACCCTAGCTGGGGAAGTTACCTCCTCATTACTGAAAAGTAAAAACTGAAAAATTAAAGAAAGAAAAGTACTGTGCGTAAAAGTAAATTGCGGAAAGTAAAAACTGAAAAGTAAAGAAAAGAAAGTGTGAAACTGAAAATTAATTACTGAAAACTAAAAATAAACAAACTAGATACAATCTTCTTATTTATTCATTAAGAATTTCAAAGAAGAAAGTATGAATTTTACAAATGAAATGGCTTGGTATTTATAGGCAAAATTTTGCCACCATCAAATCATCCATCAAATTCTCCACCAAATCCATTATTAATTTCTCCACTAATTACTCCACCAAATCCATAATTGCTCCACTAATTGCTTATCTTGTTTGGTGTTGATTTGATAATTTTTATTAATTATTAATTAATTAATATTTTGCTTTGAAAATGATTGATAATGACTTTTAATAATTACACTCCACACACTTCTGGATGGTTCATCAATTTCGGTCATGAAATCATCAGAATTCGAAAATATTTTATCTTTCAAAGTTGTATATCTTTGAGTCTTCTTTAATCTGGAACTTGAATCAGCTCAATCCGATATCTGAGTAAAAAGTTATGCCCAAACTACGACAGATGCACAAAACTGGAATTTCCAAAACTGCACTTCGTCAAAACGCCCTTTCAAGTTTCCAATCTCCAAAATTAAAATATCAAGTCCAATAATTGCCCTTATTTGACCCATATTTCATCCTAAATGATTTCATTAAGACCCGATATTATTTTATCTACAAAATAAACTAAAACACATCAAAACGTTCATCAAACCCGAGAAACTAAACAAAATATTAAGTAAAAGGGGCGGTAAATATTGATATATTTTCCGGTCATCAGCATCTCGACTCAGATCTTTGGCGTCGCGACACTAGTCTCTCAGAGCTGCGAGCGTCGCGACGTTCACCCTTGCGCATCGCAACGCTGAGCATTCGCAGATTGGGCGTTGTGAATCCTAAGCATGCGCGTCGCGACATGCCGAGAGCTGTTGCCCATGAGCGCTGAAACTTCATTTTCTTTGTTCTGGAGTTTCCAGACTCCGATTCGGCCCCAATTTTTTCATACGGACTCGTAACAAAATATAGTATTTCATAAAATAATTTAAAAATACACTCATGCTTGATATACATGGGTTAGACTCACTTCCGTGGGGCGCTGATCTGACCCTATGAGTCCCAAAACCGCCTTAACAACATGTGCAATAACAAATATAATAAACATGCATTTTGAAAATAAAAGTAATGAAATGTGTTGGCGATTTGGTCGCATAAATGGATTTTGATGACGTCAACGCGAAAGAAGACTTCGACGTACAAACACGAAGCAATACAAAAAGTGTCGAAGCATATGGGATGAATAGCGAGAATTTGAAGACTTGCGGCAAATTGAAGAATATATTGTGAAGTCTTAGCTTATGATTTAATTTATAATGTGAATTGTAATATTCAAGTGCCTAAGCTCATAAGATTGCATGCACAATCACTTAGATGCATTAGGATCATGACAAAATGCCTTAAAACCTTCATTACTATGCATTTTGGTCTGAGACCGGCATACCGGTGTCATTCCGGTGACCATACCGGTCAAGGAAAGTCTTATGCATGCTTTCTGGAACCAGGGAGATCCATTCCGGTCTCCATTCCAGTCTAGCTCTTCATGGTGCATAGTTACTGAAACTAGGGAGATCCATTCCGGTCTCCATTCCGGTCTAGCTCTTCATGGTGCATAGTTACTGAAACTAGGGAGATCCATTCCGGTCTCCATTCCGGTCTAGTTTTTCATGGTGCATAGTTACTGAAACTAAGGAGATCCATACATGTATCCATTCCGGTCTAGCTCTTCATTTTGCACACATTCTGGAACCGGACCAAACCATATCGGTCTTCATACCGGTTAGCATACCGGCCTAACGTATACTTGTTCAACGGTAATATAGCCGTGAGTATCCGTTGGAAACCCCAGATCGGCATATCGGTCCCTATACCGGTGACCAGACCGGTCTCAGCATCTGTTGGGGAATGCTTTGCATTTTATTATAAATAGAACCCCAACTCATTTGTGCTTGGCTAGAGACTTAGAAAACCTTCATACATATTCTACCAAGGCAAATACAAGAGTGTCTTAAACCTTCATATACTTAAACACTCATACAAGCTCACACACACTACACCTTCATACATTTAATAGTGAGCTTATAACACTTGGGTTTGCAACTCACACAATCTTCTTATTATTTGTGAGTGCCCAAGTGTGTTTCAAATCTTCTATATCAAAACACTTGTGGTTGTGAAATCCCATTAGTTTGGGTAGTTGTAAAGGTTTGTGAGTGAGCCTACGAACAAAACTCAAAATTATAAAAGGTTCGGAGTGCGCCTTTGCGGAAAACTCTTGGTTGCAGGTGAACCACGAAAAATCAATTTTAGTGGAAATCTTCAAGCGAGGCTTGGGGGAGTGGACGTATTGGGGGAGTGGACGTAGGCACGTTTGGCCGAACCACTATAAATCGCGGTGTCGTATTTCTCTTTCCCTATACTTTACTATTTGCAAGTTTATTTACATTTACATTTATTGATTAGAGAACTTGCATATAGGTTATTAATCGAAATAGAGAAAATCGACCTAAGTGCCCATTTGGTAATAAAAGCTAAAAATCAGCAAAGATTTATTTAATTCTGCACTTATATCGATAACTCAATTCACCCCTCTTGGGAAATATAGATTGTTTGTCGCTATTGCTTGTAGGTAATTTCAGTTGGTATCAGAGCGAGGTATTCTCTACAAGAATTAACCGTCTGAGAATAGATCATGGCTTCTACAAGCAACTCGTCAAATCTTGCCGAGGGATTTTCAACGACAAGACCTTCTGTAGGATATAGAAATTGGCGACGCTGTTCTAGGCTCGCGGCCTAGGTGGGAGTACGGAGTCGCTTGCGGGGGAACTAAACCAAAGAAATAACATGGAGTCGCCACCCGGTGTGAACCGGGACAAAGATTTAAGGCCGCACTCACCCCTCGCAAGGGATGACCTCAAACCATTGGGTTCGGAATGGTCCATTACTTATGTCACCTGTAATGATATGATTTGTGAAATAATAAGACCGAGTCTACTCAACCTAAGTATTCAAAGGTAGCATACACCTAAGTTCACATGCATAAGAATAATAATAAAACCTATATCTAAGTTCGCATGCTTTAAAGTAAGTTGTCATAACGGTAAACACGCAATAACATACAATCATCACACAAGCATGCTCAATTATCTAATGCGGAAAATAAATAAGAATCTAAGCATTAATATAAATTAAATCCCTAATATGATATAAAACAACCTAATCATGCATAAAGAAAGAAAATACTATCGACTAAATCATGCTTAAGATAAATAACATACTAGCAACCTAATCATACTCGAATACAATGTTGGATGAATGAAATACGTGTATCTCTCAAGCGGTACGTGGCATTGTATCCCGAGTGCAAACTGCAATACCGTACATTCGGATTCGGCTACGGAATTTACGTCCGGGTTTCCATCCGATATACCACAAGAAAGAACACATATCCATTCATCCAACGGCCACAACACAAATCAACTAACGACTCTCATGCGAATTAAATTTAATGAACAATTAAAAGACGAATGAAAATAAATAAAAGAGGTGCCCTCAGGTCTAACATTTTATGTCGCTTCTTGGAAGTGCGTTACACGGCCGTTGGAAGGGTTGATGATCCGCAACTCTTCCGGTTCACTAACTCAACATTTTCCTTCACTGTTTGGGCTGCTATTTTCACTCCGTTTCGCTGCTATTTTTGGAGGTTAAACAGTGTAGTTTTTGGGCTGTTTCGGGGCCGGACAGTGAGTGTTTTATGCGGCAGTTTGGGCAGAAAATTAAATGGTTTGTGCGGCAGTTTCAGGGTTATTTCAGGGGCTTTTATGCGTGCGTGGGGCTTGAGTGTGGTTGGTACGTGAAGAGGGAATGAGGGGCTGTGAGTGGAGGGCTTATGGTGCGGCAGTTTTTGGCGTGACGTGAAGGCTGATTTTGGCATGAGGCAGATTTTGGTGTGAGGCAGATTTGGGTGTGAGGCAGCTTTTGGTGTGAGGCAGGTGGCGCAACGTGAAGGCTAATTTGTGGCGTTGATGCATGAGCTTGCAACGTGAGTGGGGGAGACTTGTGGCGCGCAGGCTGAGTGAAGGGTTAGGGTGAAGTGAATTGGCTGAGTGGCTGTGAGTGGTGTATATGCGTGAGTGGCTGTGAGTGGAGGCTTTATGGTACGACTGTGAGGAAGGATTTTGGCTTGTTGTTGGGCGTGGCTTTTAGGTTGCTTCTTGTGTGAGTCTTGTGTGTATCAGCTAGGGGTTTAATGTGTTGGTGAAGGGTTTTTTTTATAGGCAAAAGGGTGGGGGCTTTCCTTGTATGAATAGGGAAAGGATCTCCTAATTAGTAGGCTATAAGGAAAAATCTTTTAATTATGGATGTGATTTGATTTCTTCTCTTTTAGTTAGGGAATGTAATTTAAGTGAATTGGGAAAGCTTTTGATGGGATTTGATTTGATTTATTTAATTTTGGTATGTGATTTATTTAATCTAATTTAATTTGATTTAATTTAATTTAATTTAATTTAATTGGATTTGATTTAATTAGGAATGATATTATTTTAATTTGTGACATGTGTTTTAAATGTTTTAATTATTTGGATTGGGCTTGGGCGAAATGGGCTTGGTGTATGGTTTGATTTCAACATGTGTTTAATGTGTGTTTTGTTATTTTAGGAAGGTGTATTGGGCGTGTGTTTTAAAACCGAAGTCCAACAAGCGAACCCGCAGCTACTCCAGCGAATTAAATCCAACAATGTGTCAATTCTTGACTCTTCCCTTCCGACGTCTGTTTCCCGCGGCTTCCACAATTAAAGAGGTAGTGTCTCCATGCGAGACTCATCATCGGGACTTATATGCAAAAATACAGTGCCTACACCTCTGTTTTACACCGGAACGGACTACAATTATTGGAAGATGAGAATGCTAAATTATCTCATTGCCGTAGATCCGCAATTTTATTTGGTTATCACACGAGGTGCAAAAGGGCCAACAAAAAGATATAGCAATGGGGTTCAGATTCCGAAGCCGAGTTTAGAATGTGATAGTGAAGATATAAAGCAAGCTTCACAAAATGCTAAGGCACTCAACCAACTTTTATGTGCCATTGATCGGGATCAAATAAACAAACTTCTGAAGTGTGGAAATGCTTATTATTTGTGGAAGTCATTTGAAATGTTCAACGAAGGCACAAGCCAAGTAAAGGAATCGAAGATCAACTGGTTCATGTGCGAATTGGATAATTTCAAGATGGAATCCGGGGAAGAAATTGATTACATGATTTCGAGGTTTACGGTTATCATCAATCATTTGGGCGCATTGGGAAAAGTCATCGGGACATCCGATCAAGTAAAGAAAATCTTGAGATCACTCCCGAAAGAATTTAGAAGCTACACCCCCTCCATTAGAGAAGCAAACGACATAAATACTTTAAAGATGGATGATTTAGTCGGAAAATTGCTTGAGTATGAAATGGAGATCAAGATGGATAAAAAGGAGGAAGATGAGAAAAGGACAAGAAAGTCCTTGGCCTTAAAAGCAAGAAAAAGAGACGACTCAAGCTAAAGTGATAGTGACAGTGATGATGAGTTGGCTCAAATAAACAAGAACTTCAAGAAGCTTCTTAAATCCGTAAAGCAAAAGGGAAAATCAAAGATGGATGAAAAGAAATAAGAAAAATGGTCGCGGAAGAACAAGAAAATTGTTTGTTATGAATGCAACAAACCGGGTCATATAGTTATGGATTGCCCATTGAAGAGGATGAAAGGAAAATCAAAGAAAAAGGCAATGAAAGCTACTTCAACTTGGAGTGATAGCGATTCTAGCTCATCTGATGAGGAAGAGGTGGTCCAAGCCAAAGAAAGAACAAATCTAGCATTCATGGCTATCACGAATGAGGACTTCCACTTTGAAAGTGAAGAAGAAAGCGAAGAAGAAGAGGTACACAGTTCTCAAGACTATAATGATTTACTTAATGCTTTTAATAGCTTAAAAGAATTATGTGATGTGCTTAAAAAGAAATTGAAATTAGTTAAAAATGAGCATGCTATACTTAAAAATGATCATGCATGTTGTATGGATAAAATTTATGTTTTAAATAATGAAATTATTTGCTTAAAGGCCAAACATAAAAAAGAAATTGCATGCTTAAATAATGAAAATGAATGTTTAAAGGTTAAAAAGCTAGAACTTGAAAATGTCATATCTGATATGCCATCTAGCTCTAAGACATGTGATTGTGAATCGATTTTGAATGAAAATGTCTTATTAAACACAAAGGTTATAGATTTGCAAAACATACTTAGCAAATTCACATTGGGACATAAAAATTTTAACATGTTTATTGGATCCCAAAAATGTGCATTTAAAAGGGAAGGATTATGATATAAGCCTTACATTAAGAGAAAATTTTAAAAAAATTATTTTGTTAAGGCATCCGATTCTTATGCTAAGAATGTTATAAATGAAAATGTCATATGTCATGCATGTAATAAAAAGGGACATAAAATTTTTGAATGCATTACAAGAATATGATTAAGAATGCATAGATTCCTCAAGGAATCACAATTAACCCCAATGGACCCAAGAAAGTTTGGATACCAAAGTGTAATTGATAAATTTGTAGGGGGAGCTTTGGGAATGGATCTTTAAAGAGAATTGCAAAATTGATCCCAAAGGCTCAAAAAGATGAGGAATCGCAACGGTAAAGGTAAAATCCGTATTCACGGAAACATTGGTACCGTTTCCTCTTTGTGTATGTATGCATATTTTAAATTGGTTAATATATTTTTAAGCATAAAAAGTGATTAGGTAATGTATTTAACTTCCTATTGGTATCAATTGTTCATTTGATATCATTAAATGCCTTAATCATAAAGTTAAACCCCTTTTTCCATATCAATTGGTATCACATTGTATTTATTGAGTTAAATTACATGTGTGTGATTACTTATTTGATTTACATTGAAAATGATATTGCCATGTATTATATTGTATGAAAATGAAATGCATGTATATTGACATAAGTTTCCATTGATATAATGAAAAGTATGGATTTTGATTGTTTATTAATTGGTATCATATTAATAAGAAGACAATCATTAAAATGCATTGAATTGAATTCATTGATTTTAGTTGGTATCATGATATGTAATGACTTATTTTATTTGATATCACAATTGGGAAAAATCATGCTTAAAATGATATAATTGGAAACATTGATATAAAATGTTAATTGGTATCATTGGTACATATTTTTTGAAAAATTGCATTATACATGATTTCTTTTTAAATCTTATGGCAAAAAGGGGGAAATGCCAAATGTGCATATTTTTTAAATTTTTTTTGGTATCATTATTTAATGCACATATTTATTTGGTATCTCATTTAAATTAAAATTTTACTTCTCCACTTTTTGATTATGTCAAAGGGGGAGAAATCATTAGAATGAGATTAAAACTTGTTTTACCCTCACCCTTGGTTTAAGGGGGAGTAATAATACTAATGTGTTTGTCAAGTTTTGATAGAGCTATTTTGAAGACAATCACACATTGAGGGGGAGCAAAATTGTCAAATTTGGACTCCAACAAGCTCGCAAGTATTAACAAGTTTTAAGGGGTTGTCATCATCAAAAAGGGGGAGATTGTTGGCGACTTGGTCGCATAAATGGATTTTGATGACGTCAACGCGAAAAAAGACTTCGACGTACAAACACGAAGCAATACAAAAAGTGTCGAAGCATATGGGATGAAAAGCGAGAATTTGAAGACTTGCGGCAAATTGAAGAATATATTGCGAAGTCTTAGCTTAGGATTTAATTTGTAATGTGAATTGTAATATTCAAGTGCCTAAGCTCATAAAATTGCTTGCACAATCACTTAGATGCATTAGGATCAAGACAAAATGCCTTAAAACCTTCATTACTCTGCATTTTGGTCTGAGACCGGCATACCGGTGTCATTCCGGTGACCATACCGGTCAAGGAAAGCCTTATGCATGCTTTCTGGAACCAGGGAGATCCATTACAGTCTCCATTCCGTTCTAGCTCTTCATGGTGCATAATTACTGAAACTAAGGAGATCCATTATGGTCTAGCTCTTCATGGTGCATAGTTACTGAAACTAGGGAGATCCATACATGTCTCCATTCTGGTCTAGCTCTTCATGGTGCATAGTTACTGAAACTAGGGAGATCCATACATGTCTCCATTCCGGTCTCCATTTCGGTCTAGCTCTTCATTTTGCACACATTCTGGAACCGGGCCAAACCATACCATTCTTCATACCGGTTAGCATACCGGCCTAACGTATACTTGTTCAATGGTAATATAGCTGTTAGTATCTGTTAGGCCGGTATGTTAACTGGTATGAAGACCGATATGGTTTGGCCCGGTTCCAGAATGTGTGCAAAATGAAGAGCTAGACCGGAATGGGTTAGACTCACTTCCACGGGGCGCTGATCTGACCCTATGAGTCCCACAACCGCCTTAACAACATGTGCAATAACAAATATAATAAACATGCATTTTGAAAATAACAGTAATGAACTGGTCATCCTCAGTGGTACGTGAAGTTTTATCTCGAGTGTGAACCTATTACCATTCATTCGGAATCGGTTATGGAACTTACATCCAGATTAACAGAATCATACAATCGGATATCAAACATGTCTGGTCGGATAGACTTCTTTCACAAATCAAACAATGAACATAGTGAAGCATGCATATTAATCCTATCTTGAACAATAAAATAAACACATGTACATTAACAGTTAAAGCACAAAATGGAACAACTAAACATGCATAAATTAACAGTGATGAGTGTGACATATAGATAGCTAAACATGCGATATAAAACAATAAGTACGGCCGAATATAACTAACTTTGGCCGAATATATGTGTATATCCGGCCGGACGTGATTTACGTCTGACCGGCGATACTATGTTAACACAAAAACCCCAAAACTTGTATAAATACGAAAGGTTCCCTCAGTTCGTACCTTTGGTATTTGGTAGCTCTAAAGACCTTTTCTGAAGCTTGAGTTGTTTCTGGATTCGCACCAGGGGGTCGGAACTCCAAAGATGGGTTTTTGCCTGTCACTTTCTTTCTTACTGTTTCAGAATTTTACAAGGGTTATCTCTGTTGGTTCTCTTTCTTGCCCATTGAAAGATGAAGCCCCCCTCTTTTTTATAGTGAGGCAGCTGAGTCTAAGTATAGAAAAGGGAGCATGATCCCCTATTTCCTCCAGTATGTCTCAAGTGATTGCTAATCAAAACTTCAGAAACAACTCGATCTATGTCCGGCTGGATGTACACTTTGAGATATACATCTGGCCGGACGTAATCAAGTCTGTAATTCTAGTTGTTCAAATTTTGTACGTGTGTTGACATCTCAATACATGTCCGACCGGATGTAGGGGTTTCAAGTCATGTCCGACCGGATGTAATCAAGTCTTTTAACATCAGTAACCGACAATCTGCTCATTCACTGACAGTTGTGTTATATCCGGTCGAATGTAGGGTTTTCAAGCCATGTCCGATCGGATGTTCTAGTTAGAGAGAATGTAGGTCGGACATTGGTGATGTTCAGTTGGCTTTTGGGCTATATTCCCTGAAGTTCTTTTCTTTCTTGACATTCACCCTTATAATTTCTCAATTTCCGGAGAATGACCCCGTAAGAGACTCAGCATCGAACTATGCATAAAATACAGTGTCTACACTTTGCTACATCGTAGTTTCAGGGCCACCACCACCATCGCACCACTGCCGAAGTCATCAAAGATCGCCACCAGTCGCCTGCCATCGTCGGAACTTCCCCTATCGCCTGAATTTGTGCAGAGCGCTATAATTGGTAATTTTTCAAAAACTTAATTTTTTTTGTGATTTTTAATTAAATTATAGATGTTGATAAAGATGTATAGGAACCGTAGGAGCTCAACTAATGGTGCGATCTGTCACGCCAAATAGGAGGCTCCATATCACATTGATATATATATATATATTTTTTTATGTAACTTATTACATTAACATTTGAATTATTATTATTATTATTATTATTATTATTATTATTATATATATCATGATTTTTTTTTTACATATCACACTTTTTATTTGAAATTGTTATATTAATACAGGTATTAATACAAGTTTTAATATTTATATCAATTAAAATTATTATTTATTTACCGAATGAATTATCTACGAAAAAACTATCTATATTTTACCGATAAAATTACTGATCAATTAATATTAGATGTAATATTCAAAATATGGGCTATTTACCAAAGAAAATTTCCCTCAGTAAACCATGATAACTTATCATATAATTACCGATATTATGGCTACAATTTGGCAATAAAATTTTCGAGTCAGTAAAAAAATTACCAAAATGGCTTTTACTAATGTTGGCAAAAGAAAAAATGCCACCCTAGAGCGAAATCGCCCTAGAACGAAGAATGAAGGACGAAGGCAAGAAGGGCGATGAAATGGCGATCACTAGATTAAAGCGAAAAGAACACAGGACGACCGAAGCATTAGAATGAGAACACGTAATGCAGTTGATCCCACGACTACAGCAGTTAAGCAGTTTTCCTTCCACGATCAAGCAGTTAAGACGCACAACTCAACGGTTGAAGACACGATCCAGCAGCTGCAGGGAGATACTGGAACTGCCCAAAGCAGTTTACAAGTTTCGCTATAAAAGCTCACCCGTACAGAGAGAAAGAAAAATGAAAAATGAAGACTCACACGAGCATTTTCTTTATCTTTTAGTTTTTATAACTCTTAGGATTGTAATTTATGTGCTTGTGTCCCTTGGAGGATTATTCACTTAATCAAACACTCATTGCTGGGACTTTGTCTCAGGAGGTTTGAACCTTACACGTTTCTCTTTTTTCTTCGCGCACAAAAATCGCGCAAACAGTTTTTGGCGACCACAGTGGGAGACTTGGTGTAAGAAGTGGAGATGCCTCCGAAAAGAAACACTCAAACTGGCCCAGGTACGGAGGAATGAGGACTGGAGCAAACCAAACAGCCCCACGTTCCAGCCGTGGTGGGTCATTTCGAGGGTCTGGCAGAAGCTAGCCGATACGAACCGATGTGAGAATTCAGCCCTAATGCAGTTCGTGCATTGTTCAGTGAATTCACACAAGATGTTGTTGAACAGGTAGGCTGCAAAACGCTCATGTCATAGATAAATTTATCTCGACTAGCAATTCACATTATGAAAATATGGTCAAACACTTGAGCTCGTTGAACGAATTAATGGCCAAATGTGTAAATGGAGGGACAGCCCCGCCGTGGACTACACATTCTCCTGCACCAAGCAGTCGGGAGGCTGGTCCGAGTAATGTTCCCCCACAAGGAATCACGGTCCCTACGACTTCCAGGGGAGGAACAAGTTTTGGGGACAATGGCCCATATTTAGGGCCAAATCTACACCAGGGGCCAAATATGGCACAACACGATGTGGTGTTGCCCAAAGGCGTCCAGGTTTCTCAGGGACAGAATCATGATTATGTCCCGCTTGTGAGAGAACCACAACCACCTCCCATAGCGATGCCATTTAATGGTAATGACATGTTAAGGGAATACGTGACCGACATCCTCCAAAATCAATTCGGTCTGGGAGTACGGCCAATTCGACCAAGGTACCGGAAGCCATATCCTGATTGGATCGACGTGGCGTATCCGTGGCCTAGAAACTACAAAATATCAGATTTTTCCCTATTTACGGGGTCTGGGGAAGTTTCTACCATGGAACACATAGGGCGATTTACCCTTCAGTGTGGAGAGGTCACGAATTTCCATAAGTTAAGGTTATTTCACGGCTCACTGCCCGGAGTAGCGTTCTCCTAGTACGTCAGTCTGCCGGCCAACTCAGTAGAAAATTGGCAACAAATGGAACGTTGTTTCCATGCGCAATTCTACAAGGCCGAATCCGAAGTGGCTTTGGCCGACCTGGCAAACCTAAGAGAGTTACCAGGAGAGTGGGCTGAAACATTCTTACAAAGGTTTAAAGTAGCTCGAGGCCGATGTTACGTGCCTTTGCCAGAAAAATAGTTCGTGAGAATCGCTCAAAGTTGCCTCAATTTCGACTTGAAAAAGAAATTTCAAAATCGCGAATTTTGGGACCTCCCCCAGCTCATCACCAGCGCGGTGCGTTATGAATGATTACTAAGGGAGGAAGAGCAAATAAAAAATTCTAGCAAATGGACGTATTACAGGAGCATCGATTATGAAGTAGGCGAAATGGACGTCGAATCAGCCGACTTGTGTTTGGCCGAATTGGTTAAAGGAAAGCCGTACGTTTGTAAGACGTAGGCCGAACCTCAAGCCAAAGAAAAGAACGATAAAAATGGGAGAAACTTTTCTTTTGATACCACAAAAGTCGACGCCATATTCGATCAGTTGTACAAAGACAAACAGATCAGTTTGAGCGATCGTCATACGTTGCCAAGCGCCGAGCAAATCGGCAGCAAAAAATATTGTAAATGGCATAATGCATGGTCCCATTCAACTAATACATGTCTTGTTTTTCGGAATGTTTTACAGGATGCCATAGAATCTGGACGAATAACGTTCGAAAAAAAGATGGCCGTGGACGACAACCCGTTTCCCAAGCCAGTGGAATTAAACATGATCATCTTGGATCTTACCAATTTGCCAAGATTCAAGCTGGTCCCAGATGAAGAACAGAATGGTCATCGTCCAAGCGCTCTGGAAAGGATTAAAGCACCCCAAAAATAGAAGGATCAGCAAAACATTTGTGTACGGTGCAGGAACAGTATAGAGTGGATGAGGGAGTTGGAAGACATTTGTGAAAGGCCCGTAAAGAAAGAGCCAGTAACATGGCAGCCACGGACCTTTGCACCAAGGTTTTATGGCGAAAATTCAAACTTCGTGCAAAATGTGAGGACGTTTAGGCCGAAAATTCATCGGCCCAATATATGGCATTCGTATCGAAGGTCGTGTTCGGGGCAACGCCCAGGCAGGAACTATCCTCCCGTGGACGAAATGACGAGGACCCAATTAAGGAGACACCAGAGAAATTATGGCTGTATGATGCACCAATAAGGTGGGGTGAGGACCACAGGCCGTAGTCCTCGCATCACGAAGAAACCAAAGGCAAATAACAAGGAGAGCGACGGTAAAGAAGGGAAAATAACGAGCTGCGAAGAATGCACCAAGTTTGACAGACGAAAACGGGATGAAACAGACGACGAAGATCCCCATATTGTCATTCAGTTCGGCAGCATGCCACCGGTTGTGGCCAACCATTACTTGTTGTCCAGAGATTTCAAGTGGGACAACAGTGGAGAAGCTGGAACAAGCGAAGATGTCTATGAGGGTAACGAGGCATAATTTACAGTGCTCTCGATAATGGATAGTGAAGCTTCAGATGAGGAAATGACCGACGTAGAAGAAGAAATAGACATCAGGATCGAAGCCCAAAGAATGGGGATATCACAGAATCGGCTTCTCAAAGAATTGTACGAGGCCAGAAACCCTACAGTCGGAACGTTATGAGAGGACTTGGGACGATCTCCATACCTCGTCCTATATGGGACGCCTAAAATAAGACGGACAATCACCAGGGCAGAAAATCAAAGATTGGACGTCAATAATGTCTCGCACAATGCACCTGTCACGTTACCATCTTCTTGATGGGGTACGT
Organism: Zanthoxylum bungeanum; assembly: GCA_019454045.1. Taxonomy (NCBI): domain Eukaryota; kingdom Viridiplantae; phylum Streptophyta; class Magnoliopsida; order Sapindales; family Rutaceae; genus Zanthoxylum; species Zanthoxylum bungeanum. The sequence continues at coordinate 27,025 of SKCR01026130.1, read as the reverse complement.
GAGGAGAAACATCTCGGGCCAGCGACGACAGTGAGCAGATAGGCCTATCAGGGAAGGTGATATTCCCAAAGCCACCACCACAAATGACAAAGCACATGCGGCCGTTGTATGTAAAATCGAAGGCTAATGGGATACCTGTCACCAAGGTGTTGATCGATAATGGAGCAGCCATTAATGCAATTCCGGTAAGAATGCTAGGACGTTTAGAAAAGTCAGAGGAGGACCTCATCCATACGAAAGTGGTGCTAACGAGTTTCAATGGAGGAGCGACAACGGCCAAAGGGGTCGTCCCACTAGACTTGCAAGTGGGAAGTACTACAAAAACAGTAGTATTCTTTTTTATAGACGAGCCGACAATATATAACATGCTCCTAGGACGAGATTGGATACACGGCTTCCGATGTGTTCCTTCATCTCTCCATCAGTGCTTAGTTTTCTAGAACCAGAGAGACGAAGTGGAAGTGATACATGCCGACAATAAGTCTTTCGCTGCTGAGACAAATTCGGCCAAATACTTCATGTACGAAGGAAATTACGGGCCGACCAAAGTCCTGACTAAAGGGGAAAGTTCTACTATTGTGGCTCAAAATGACGAGTCATACCCCGCAGGTCTGCTAAATGATTTGTTCCCGCAAACAAGGCCAATCACAGTGGTCTTTAAAGAGCCAATGCGCAACAATTTGAATGAAGTGCAGACAGAGTAAGGAACAAGCCGCCATTGCGGCCACTAAGGCCAATCTAATGGCCTATGTAACGGAACGGAGAAGTGAGGCCAAAGCTTAGGCCGCGATCTCGGCTTTGAGAGATAATCTATTAGCACACCAGACAGAAGACATGATAAGAGAGGCATGTGGGGTAGATTGTTTACTGGAAGGAAGTCACAAGAGCGAGCGGGAGGACGAAGAATACGCTCTGAACGGACGGCATAAGGCGAGCATGTCAAGGGCACAGGACGTATCAGATGAGGTAAACTTGGGAAGCGAGGACAATAGACGCATCACTCATATCAGCAAGGAACTAGAGGCCCAGGTACGTGAAAAACTGATCCATTTATTACAAGAGTACAAAGATTATTTTGCCTGGGACTACAATGAAATGCCTGGTTTAGATAGGATATTAGTAGAGCATAGGTTGCCAGTCATGCCGAGCCATAACCACATAGACAGCCTCCACGAAGGTTTGCACCCAATGTTATGCCCGATATTAAGAAAGAGATTGAGCGCCTTTTAGAGGCGAAATTTATTAGGACGACCAGATATGTAGAATGGTTGTCAAATATCGTCCCGGTCATGAAAAAGAATGGAAAAATAAGAATCTGTATAAACTTTAGGAATTTAAACCTAGCAACACCTAAAGATCAATACCCCATGTCGACGATAGATTCCTTGGTAGATTCCAAGGCAGGGTATCAAGTATATTCTTTTATGGATGGATATGTGGGTTATAATCAGATCTACATCGCCGAAAATGAAGTACATAAGACGGCTTTTAGGTGCCCAGGTTTGTTAGGGTGTTATGAGTGGGTAGTAATGTCATTCGGCCTAAGAAAATGATGGGGCCACTTACCAGCGGGCCATGAATTTAATCTTTCATGACAAGATCGGCCAATTTGTAGAGGTCTATGTGGACGATATAATGGCTAAATCTGTAACCATGGAAGAACATTTTAGCCAATTGGCAATGGCTTTTGAACGAATGAGAAAATTTAAACTAAAGTTAAACCCTGCCAAAAGTGCTTTCGGGGTGTGTGCAGGAAACTTCCTAGGATTTCTAGGACACCAACGGGGGATTGAGATCGACACTAATAAATCTCGGGCAATCACTGAAGCTAAAGCTCCCCGAAATAAGAAAGAGTTGCAGAGATTTTTAAGGCAAATTAATTTCTTGAGACGATTTATCTCTAATTGTGCAGGGAAAACTAAAGTGTTCTCCTCCCTGTTGAGGCTAAAGGACAAGGACGAATTCGTCTGGACCGAAGAACATCAAAAGGATTTTGACAGCTTCAATAAATATTTGTCGCAGCCGCGTGACTGGCGTAAACACACACGTATAACGCAAGCGCACGTATCGTTCAAGTAGCATAAAAATATCGATCCCACTATGACTTAATTCCTACTGTTGTTATTAATTATTGATACTATTTATTTACAGGTATCTAATTATAGGGAAAATGGAATTGATTGCTTTTGGTTGGTTGAATGTGAATTTGCTAATTAAAATAAAAACAACTCAAAAGAAAATACTAAGGAAAATAAAAGAAAAGACTCAAAGATCTAGGGTCGTGATTCCACACATATTTTATAAAGATGAATTGATTCTCTTATATATGTGTAATAAATCAGTTTGCTAACCTGGAACACGAAAATATGCAAAAGCCTCTGTCGATGGTCAGATGCAAATACCCAGTATAACCCAATTGAACCATATGTCTATGTCAACCGAATTACCTGGATTCATTAAGATTAAGTTCCAATATATGGCTACCCCCGCCCGACAGGTATATGTCTATCCTGTAAGGAAATCTATTAAAGGGTTATCTATCCTCAAGGAAGATCGTGGGCTATTGAATCTAAGGCTGAAACCTAAAATCCCTATGTCTAGTTCATTTTAAGTTTACCACATCAATCTTATTGGTGATCAGACAACAAGAAGCATTAAGCTTAAGACTCAATAAACAAACTAAAGAATTACCCAATAAATAATTAAATCAATTATTAAACCTAGTAATATTGTGTTTCATCACTTCCCTAAAAATAAAATAAAATGTTGGGGATAGGGGATCCACTTTTAGAAATCTCAAATTATTATAATATGGAAATTGTCAGTATTATTCAATTAAGTTGAATCAACCATAAAGGCGGTGTTATTATTTATCCATAAACCAGCCATATATGCGGTAATTATCTATCACCTAAAGACCAGCCATATAGGCGGTGTCACATTATGTTACATAATTAAAACCAGCCATTAAGGCGGAATCAACTTTTAATTCATATTATTAAATCACAATTTCTATAGTATAATTGAAGTGAGATTAATCTACCTTTACAATTTCTAATTTAGAAATCTCTCTTATTATAATATATAAATTTGCGTGATAATTACCAACTAGCCATATAGGCGGTATCCTGATTAAGTCAAATTAATAATTAATTACCAACCGACCAACCAGGCGGTATCCTCATTAAGTCAGGTTAAAACAAATTTTTAAATAATTACCAACCGACCAATATAGCGGTATCCTTATTAAGTCAAGTTTTAAATAATGTATATATTATAATTAAGGGAGATTAATCTAAATTATAAAAGTAAAAAGCTTCACCTTTACCCCAGCAGTAAATTAACTATTGAACATAAAAGAAGAAAAATAATAAAAATAAAATTTTATTACAAAAAGTAAAAGTGCATAATTAAAAATACTAAAAGTAAAATGCTTAATTTAAATTACATAACTTAAACACACAAGATGCAATCCTTTAAGTCCTTACAAAACTCAAGGAAGGCATGATTTGAATTCTGACATCGAGCTGAATTTATAGACGTCAGTAGGGGTCGGGCGTCGCGACGCGGGTGATTGTCGATGTGGCAGCTTCTAGTTCGTCGCGTGGTATTCTGGATAAGGTGATAAGGTGACACGTGGCAAGGTGGCTGAGAGCTCAATTATTGCGACATATGGTGGCTCGTGATTGGCTGATTTCAGGTTCTTATCCGCCATGTGTCAATTCCAATAAATGAGTCAATAATTGGTGCTGACGTGGCGACATGTGGCGAAAGTAACTGTCGGCGCCATAGAATTTCGACACGTGGCACGCTGTGATTGGCTGATGAAGACGTGGCACTTTGACTCGGTCAACCGGTGATGTGGATGATGATGTGGCAGACACGTGGAGTGACACGTGGCGATGGCGACTGTTGACACCGTAGGATGATGACATGTGGCATGTCGCACGTTAGCAGATCGGCTGTGATGGTGACACATGGCACGGCGCACGTTAGCAAAATCAAATTTCTCAGATTCTGACTTGTTGACCCGGCGCACGTTAGCAAGTTTTGGTGCATTTTATGCGTCGCGACGCGCAGAATTACGAAATGCCTTTTTGTCCAATTTTCACTGTTTTGGTCCCAACTCACCTCCAGAATGTCCTGAATCTTTATTTCTCTACAAAATAACACAAACCACATCAAAATATTCACAAAACTCAAGAAACTATACAATATATTAGGTCACATGAGTGGGAAATAATGATATAATTACCACTCATTACCGCCGGTGATGGTACCCCCTGTGCTAGGACGGCCAATGAAGTTGTACATATCGGCTGAAGAATAGTCTATAGCTGGGATGATCACGCAAGACGACGACACGGACGTCGAAAGAGCCATTTATTATATTAGCAGACAATTGCTAAATTACGAATGTAATTATTCTCCAATGGAGAAATTATGCTTGGCTCTGTATTTTACATGTACTAAGCTACGGGCCTACCTTAGGCCGAATATAGTGTACTTAATCACTAAAATTAATATAATAAAGTACATGTTTTCTCGTCATATCTTGCATCAAAGAGTTGGTTTCTGGTCCTTATCACTATCAGAATTCGATATACGACATGAGCCCCAAAAGTTGTAAAAAATCAAGCCTTGGCAGATTTCTTAGCTGACCACCCATGTTTGAGTACCGTCAGAGAAATAGAAATGGATTTAGACGAATGCAGTCTGAAACCATGGACGATGTATTTTGATGGGTCCAATACAACAAAAAAAGCAGGGATGGGGATAGTCTTAGTCAGCCCATTGGGTGAATCGTTCCGTTTCTTAATCAGATTAAATGAATATTGCACTAACAACCAGGCCGAATACGAAGTCATGATATTTGGCTTGGAAACACTCCTCAATATGGGGGTAACACACGTGTCTATTAAAGGAGACTTGCAATTAGTGATCTAACAGGTAACAGAAACCTTCAAATGCCAAAGCCCATCAGTCATGGCGCTATTGGATGGGGCTAAAGAATTGGTAGGTCAATTTAACTATGCGGAATTGGAACACGTTCCGAGGGCAAAAAAATAACATGGCCAACAATTTGGCCCAAGCAGCTTCCGAGTACAAGCAAGCAAACATATATGGTATATATAGAAGCGACGAGGTGAAGCCGGCCCTGATACGACGAAAGAATGGGACAAATGTCATGGCTGTTGAAATTTAAAAGGAGGACGATTGGAGGAGCGAGATCAAAGAATTTCTAAAATGGCCCGAATGTGGGAAAGATCGAAGCCTAAAGCTCAAGGCTTTGAATTATGTGGTATTAGGAGATGTGTTGTATAAAAAACGCCAAGACGTCCTGTTGTTGAAATGTGTAGGGCCATCGGAGTCCAAAACTATCATGTCCGAGATACATGAAGGTGTTTGTGGGGCTCACCAGGCCGAAATAAAGATGAGATGGCTGATTATACGGAGGAGCTATTATTGGCCGAAGATGGGAGAATCATGCATCTCATATGCCAAAAGATGTATTGCTTGTCAGAAGCATGGGCCCATTCAGAGGGCACCAACAACCGAAATGATCCTCATCATTAAACCATGGCCATTCATAGGATGGGCGATAGATTTGATAGGGAAAATATATCCTGCATCGAGCAAAAGGCATACTTTCATTATCGTTGCTACCGACCTTTTTACCAAATGGGTGGAAGCTATTCCGGTAGTGGAAATCTCCCAAGAGAAGATCATCAATTTCATAAAAGAGCATATCATTCACCGATTCGGTATACCGCAAACAATAATGGTAGATCATGGCACTTCGTTAAATGGTGAGAAGGTAAAAAGCTTCCGGGCCGAATACGGGATCCGGTTGGTAAACACCACTCCGTATTACCCTCAGTCGAACGGTCAGGCGGAATCGTCCAATAAAACCCTCAAGTGGTTGATTCAGAAGATTGTGACAGACAACACTAGGCGATTGGATGAATGTTTGGGTCAGGCTCTATGGGCCTATAGGACGTCACCACGAACAAGTACTTCGATCACTCCATTTCAGTTAGTATATGGTCAAGAGGTCGTACTACCGGTAGAAATGAATATTGAATCCATTATGGTGATGTTGCAAAAGGAGTTGAAAGAGGAAAACTACAACGAAGCAATGATCCAGAATTTGTTGGATTTGGACGATGTTAAATGCGATGTGCTGAATCGTTTAGAAGCACAAAAAAGAAAAATAGCCAAGGAGTACAATCTCAGAGTTGTGGCTAAATCGTTCAGAAAAGGCGAGTTAGTATGGAAAACTATATTGCCAATTGGTGCTAAAGACCCGGCATATGGCAAATGGTCGCCTAATTGGGAAGGCCCATTCGAGGTAAAAGATGTGTTACCGAACGGGGCCTATCATTTGAAAGATCTAAACGGAATGGTACATGCTAAGGCGATAAATGGAAAATACTTGAAAAAATATGTGCCCTCACTTTGGGAGCATGAAAATGTAATGTCTTTACAATAAAAACTAAATTAATTCATTTCCATTAATTCGGGACGAAAACGTCCTCAAAATTACAAAATTGGACGAGGTAACGTCCTGCAAAGCATCATTGGCTGTGGCCCGAAGACCACCGAAAATCCCTGGGAGACTCATTTATGGCCGAAAATGTCTCCCTCCTCATACGCCATTCCTTTTGTACCTCCAAGCCCGCTGTCTCTAAATCGGCAAAGCTCTTCTCAAAATCTATACGGGCCAGACCTTCGTACTCTGCCAAAGAAGTGTCCATCTCCGTCAGTTGGGTAGCAATGGTCCTCCTCTTAGCCTCTTTTCTCATGCGACTTTCCTCAACAAGGAGCTGGATGTCCTGTAATTGTCGCTCTAGATACAGGAGAGCCGATTCCTCGGTCACCATTTCAATAATGGTCTCCCTCAGAGCCTGTTGAAGGGCATCGAGTGAACCGCAAAGCGTTTCTTTCTTCATTATAGCAGAGCGATGCCCAATCCTTTGACTGTGTATGTTGCGATACCGAGAGATAAGGGTCGCTATATCATCATGCAGTTCTTAGAGGAAGAGCCGATCATCTACTGATAAAGGTAAGGCATGGAGGGCTAGTATGCGGCTTAATTCAGAGGAACTTCTGTCCAACTGGGAAATGTTTTCTGGCAGAACGGCCTGACCAATCTCCAATGTAGTAAAAGATTATAATGGCCGATAATTTCCTGAAGAACCTCCAGGTCCGTACTGGCACCAACCGAAGGCGAAGAAGGCCGAAATGGAGCAGAAGACAATCATCCAAGACGATGCAAAATATTCTGGACTGATTGCAGCAACGGGTCAGACGCCTGTATACAGAAGAAAAATTAGCAGATGTAAACCAAAATCATGAACTAGAAGAAAAAAAAAGACTTACCACCCCAGAACAAGAGCTAGATGACCTATCCACCGATGCCTCAAACACCTCAACTTGCGGCTCCACAAGTTCTTGCTGAAGCGAAAGATCTGAGGATGATGGATGATGGGGGACAGGAACTGACGGCCATGCGGCCTGAGGGGGCGACGGCCGAGCAGAAGAATGTTGTTGCAGGATGGGAGACTCTGCCCGAATGGGCGACGATCGTTCAGAAGCGGTAGACATTTGGGCTAACGAAGCAGGAGCTACAGGTAGAGGAATCAAAGATTGGGGAGCCGAAGGTGACAGCTATTCAGGCGCAGAAAGATCTTACGCTGAAGGTATAGGAGACTCCACTCGAGGAGAAGAAGGCAGAAGAACCGAAGACGACGGCTGTGCAAAGGCCGAAGTCTGATGCACTGAAGATCCCGGAGATGCTTTCTATGGCGTTGAGTGTTGCGGCGCAGTGGTGGGCTGAGCATCTACAAGAGAATCAGAATCGGAAGAATCAGAAATGTAAATGACCTCATTTTCCTCATAAATATGATGAAGTACGTCGTCTCTGTACATAGACCAAGCCTTCTCTAATAACTCCAATTCGGCCAAACTATAAAGGCCGTCTACATCCCTATAACTCCCCCTAAGCCCTGCGGCATACATCCTATGTGCTAAGGGGTAAAGCTGTTTAAGATGACGCCAAATGGGCCCATCCGGCCAAATAGGTTCTGGCACTTCGGCCCCGTCGTCCTGGTCTTGCACGATTGGTACAGGATCGTCCGAAGAGGGACGTTCAAAAAAAGGATGGTTTCTCGGAATTTCCCCAACCCTTGGACGGGAACGGCAAAATTCTATATGTGGCTTCGTACCTTGGGGATCAGCTCCGGACAAATCACCGGTAACGGTTGTTCCACCCTCTTCTGGCGTTTTCCCCATGACTGGAGCCTCGGCTGATTCGTCCTCATCTGATGGGAGCTGCAGAATCGGCACCTCAGCAGGTCCCACCTCCTCAAAACCTTCAAGTATAGGAGCTTCAGCCCCCAAGAGTTTGGACCGTTTCGGGCGTCGCAGAGGGCGGTTCAATCCTAAGCACCTGCACAAAGTATAAAATTAGAACCTCAATTTACATCAAACTCAAAAGAAGCTGGGCTTCAAACTCGTACCGTAGGACGACGTACAAGTGGCACATTTGAATCCAAGCTACGGCTGGGGGAAGGCTGTTTCCTCTTGGCGAGCTTTATTTTCTTGGTTTTGGTCGTCTCAATTGCCCTTTTTGACCCCGTTGGCTCAGAAAACTTTGGGGACTATGGGATAGTAGGAAATACCCTTATAGAAGTCAGAGAAAAAAATCGTTCACGGGCAGGTGGCCAGAAACGATCAAAAGAAAAATGGACCGATGTACAAGAAGCAAAATGAGCTATGAAAAAATAAGAAAGTAAAGAATGGGTTTCCGATAAGGATTCCTCCACGTCAGAAACCGAAAAGACTTTAAAATGGTCCGACGAAGCGGAACACGTATGGAAGAAAGAAGAGGCCATCCTTGAACGAGGCCAAGCTGACGAGAGACAAAGTTGGGTGAATACACCTCCACTCCAGCCTTGCCATTGGCCCCAGTTAGGATGTCATGAATCAGGTCGCGGCTGCATAAAAACCTGCGCCATATGCGAAGACCTGACTCATCCTCTTCCGAGTGGGGAAGATCATGAACGAATGATGGGCTGTTCCCCACTGAGAAAGGGAAAAAAGAGGAAACCCGAGGAAAAGTATAGAAATATTCAAAAGCAGTGCGATGGAGGAAAGAAGATGGCTGAAGCTGGGTAAAAAGAAGACCGACACAAGGATAAGGATGATTCGAATCAATGGCGCCGAAAACAGAGAAATAGGCTCTCAACCAAAGCTGAACGAGCCACAGAGGACCAGAGGCAATGGGCGAGGCCCCCGACCGAAGTTGTTTTTGGAGCACGGCCAAGCCCCGATAAATAGTAGCTAGCAAGAAGGATGTCAGGTCTAAACGACTACCATTGGCAAGGTCTGAAGAGATGAGGAGGTAGCCCGCCACAGGCTTTTGGCTAGGCGCACAAATGATGTATTTGCACAGCCAATAGTGAAGGAATGACGTTCGCTCCAACATCGAAACAGGACCAGCCGGTTTCGAAAATGTGCGAAGAAAAGAAGTGTGTGATGAAAATGATGAAGGGTCCATTAAAGGAGGAGGGAAACGGAAGGTTGTGCAAGCCGAGATGGGTGCACCCAGAGGGGCCAGCCCGGTGAGAGCACTGATGTCACGAAGAGTGACAGTAAAAGGACCAACAAGGAAAATGAATACATTGTACTCAGAAGACCAAGAGAGCAAGGAAATAGGAAACAGGCTGCGGTCAAAAGAGGGTAAGGCCAACGAAAGTTCGATGAAGGAAGGGAAACCACTCTTATCTAGAAAGTCATGAGTATCCACATGCAATAGCATACGTTGGAACCAAGACTCGAACGCGGTGTCATGTTTGGACCACGTGCGAATCGGGTTGGATTGAGCTAAAGGAGAAATATTAATTGGCTCCGAAAATGGGAGACTAGAAGAGGAAGGGAACTGTTGAGCCAGCGGGGTTGTGGCAATGGTATGGTCTTCAATAAAAATGGGACCAAGTGCACACTGGTTATAATTCTCGTTAAGAGTATGAACACCGAAAGTGCCCAAGGAAGAATCGTCCAGTGCCATCTTATAATCACCAAAAGTAGAGGAACTGGTTTTGGGAGCAGAGGAAGAAGAGGCCATTGATACCAGGATATCGAGAGTAAGAAAGAGTTTTGCAATGCGGGGCGAAAGTAAAGAAAAAACCAGAGTGGGCTAAACCCTTATATAAACAGACGGAAGGCTCAGCCTGGGACAGGTGTCGCAACCCGTATTATCGAGGGATGGAAACGGCGGGAAAATGAAAAGAATGAAGAATCGCCCTAAACAGGTGTTAGAATACAATTCACTGCAAAAGTAAAGTGCAACGAAATGAGACACGAAAGTGACGTAAAAAACGGCTCTTAAATGAGCCTCATGATGAAACATGTTGCGAAGAGTCACGCATTTATTGCAGAAGTGATAGGTTCGCATGGGACTGTAAAAGACGGCCCAACCAATTACAGGGCGAGAATTTCTCCCTCGGGCTTGCCACACTCTCAGCATCGGCCACTAAATTGGCCAAGCCCCAATATCGGCATTCAATAGGTCGGCCAAACTTCGGCATCTTAGCATCAGCCTTCACTAGATCGGCCAAATACAGGTGTAAAAATATGTGTTCCCCATAAAACATCGTCCAGGCTATCACCACTATTGATGCGCGTGACATAAGAAAAGCAGAGTCGATGTGACAATACCACCAAACTGCAGGTCACTTTCGACAGAGTCAGACTTAGGGCAGAGATCCCATCAATCAGTCAGGTAACACATGAAAAGCATTGCAAATGAGAACATTATCATGCCTTGAGAGTATTTAAAAGAAGGGGAGTTGAAGAAATAGCTTATAAGAAAAACCTCTCCCAACCGCCCGGCCAAGGGCCAACCCTACTCAATACGCCTCAACTTGGCTTCCCCTAATCAAGCAAATGCTTTGGCTAAGGGGTGAAAGGTTAAAAAACAGAAGAAACATAACAATGAGGTGTGAAATGGAATGTAAAAGGGTTAGCTAACGGCCATCCATACAATGTGAGGTGTGAAATGGAATGTAATGGTGTGGATGGGTTATATCCGTTAGCGACGGCTGACCAGGGTCCTCGGTGGGGAGGGTACTGCATCCCTTGGTTGCGGATGGGTTACGCCCGTTGACCACGGCGGACCGTATTCCTCTACGTGGAGGATGCTACACTCCTCGGCTTCATAGGTTCTCTGGACTGAGGAACCAGCCATGGGACTAGTTAGTCGAGAGCGAAAATCCCTGGCTTCACAGATTCTCTGGACTGAAGGATCGTCCGGGTGACTGGCTAGTCGAGGGCAAGGAAATGATACCCATCGGATCAGCCATCGATTGGCATGGTGGTCTTCCCTGAACGAGGAAAGAACGAACCTGGATGAAAAGTCGAAAAATCCACCTCGATTTTCACTTCCAATGCAATCAAGGTGAATTTGGGGGACAATTGTTGGTAAAATAAAGAATGCCACCCTAGAGCGAAATCTCCCTAGAACGAAGAATGAAGGACGAAGGCAATAAGGGCGATGAAAGGAAGAGCGATCAGAGCGATCACTAGATTAGAGCGAAAAGAACACAGGACGACCGAAGCATTAGAACGAGAACATGTAATGCAGTTGATCCCACGACTACAACAGTTATGCAGTTTTCCTTCCACGATCAAGCAGTTAAGACGAACAACTCAACGGTTGAAGACACGATCCAGCAGCTGCAGGGGGATACTAGAATTGCCCAAGTAGTTTATAAGTTTCGCTATAAAAGCTCACCCGTACATAGAGAAAGAAAAATGAAAAATGAAGACTCAAACGAGCATTTTCTTTATCTTTTAGTTTTTATAACTTTTAGGATTGTAATTTGTGTGCTTGCGTCCCTTGGAGGATTATTCACTTAATCAAACACCCATTGCTGGGACTTTATCTCATGAGGTTTGAACCTTACACGTTTCTCTTTTTTCTTCGCGCATAAAAATCGCGCAAACAACTAATGAAATTAATTTGTCGGAAAATGCATTTACTCACGATTTTTCATTGGCATAATTTTTCATCAGTAACTGAATAGTTTTTTATGGCATCCCCATTAGGTCTGTGATTGAAGATGAAAAGTTTTAAACTTACCATCGAAACTTATTCAAGAAAATGATGTACATGTAATCTCTATCCTCTCCTTATGCACTCACATTCAATTTTTACTTTATTTATTTTTTGAAAATATTTAAATTGTTAATGTTGGGATAAATACAGCGGAAGCGCGTTGAGGCGAAATTAATTTTTTAAATAATTTTTCAGTCTGGATGAATTAACAAATACCAAATACCGTTAATTTATCTGTATTTCACCCAAATCACTCATTGATATCCAATATCAATATATGATTACGTATTAAAGACTGGGGGAATAATTCTCGAAAAAAAATTTATACGGTTACACGTGAATTGGTTTATCGGTTTCTCAAACCAGGTGACCAGGAGAATCGATAAGCCGGTTCAACCGTGGAACCGGACCAACCCACTACTACAGTGAATCAATCATTGTAGCAATGGATTATCACTATAATTTCAACACATTATAATTTTACCCCTAGTGTGGTTTTACGGAAAATTCTCAAAATGCTTCTGAAACACTTCTGAAAAATCCGAAATTTTTTCTACACATCATACACACTGATACAGTTATCTGAGTACTATAGTAGTGGTCAAATAATCATAATTTTTGTAAATTATGATTTTACCCCTAATGCGGTTTTATGAAAAATTCCCAAAAAACTTTTGGAATTATTCCAAAAATTCTGAGAATTTTTCATATGCATTTTATACATTCAATTTCATCCACAATATCTCAATTTCATAAAATAAGTCATAAACTCATCCAAAATCATGCAAATCCAAATCCCTAATTACTAGTTGAGAGTCAACCACCATAAAGAAACTCAAGAATAATTATAGGTTACCAAGAAATGGCTTAAGCAACTCTAAAATGGCAATTTGATATCCTACACCATAATTTGACCTAATTACACTAATTAGTCAAATTACTTCTACACATGCAATAAAGGGCTTCCTATTAGGGTTTCTAAGTATAAATGAACACCAACGGATACGAAAGAACCTCAGATGTATTAAACATAATTAATTAGAAACATAATAGAAATAATTTCAACCAAATAAAATTAAAAATTACCTTTATGTCACCAATTTTGGCTTTGGTTGCTTTAAATTATTCTTCCTTTTGGGGCGGAGGTGGGACCTCCATGGTAGGATCGGTACCCCGTATAGCGGAAGTGGGTATAATCCTTGGATATCTAGCATGGGTGTATTTTTAAATTATTTTTATGGAATACTATATTCTGTTACGAGTCCGTAAACTCTGGAACGGAGAAAATGAAGTTTTAGCGCTCATATGCAACAGCTTTCGGCGCGTCACAACTCGCAGGTTTGGGAGTCGCGATGTCTAATCTGTGAGAGCTCAGCGTCGCGATGCCCAAGGGTTAGCGTCGCGACGCTGCAGACCTGAGAGTTGAATATCGCGACACCCGCAGCTCTGAGAGTTGAATGTCGCGACATATCCCTGCTCACTTAATCAACATTTGAAATATTGACATATTCGTAATCCCTCAATCAAAAATTGAAACTCGTTTCCAGAATATACTCTGGCCAAATATATAAAGATCATAAAATGGATGTCTAAATCATGTACATGAGACTGATGGATTTTCTCTGGATACATCACGGGATATCATAAGAATCAGTCCACACCCAACAAATAAGTGGAGGTCTGGTCTGAAAAGACCGGTGATATTAATGTTATCAAAGTGTTAAGGATCACCCATACATTCAGAGTGGAATCTCAAAATCAAAGGACTATATATGTTACTCAACTCGGGAATATTCTTATTGATGTTGGTGTGTCATCTATTAGGAATACTTTCGGTGAGTCATTCAGTGCTCATAAGTTAAAAACCTATATGTTTATATGAGGCTCCTAAAACTCATGGAGTTAGAGTTGGTGTTCAACGCGCTAATTTTTGATGTATTTATTGTAAATACAAGGTACTTTTATATTTTATTTTGAATAAAATTTAATATTTTCATCGATATAAGCATTTATATAATGGTAAATACGTAAATAGTCCATAAAATGAGTTGTTGTAATATAGTTGCAAAAAATATCGCTATGGACACTAAGAAACATCATAACATGATTCATTCTTAAAATAACTTTTGGTCAAGGTTTACATACATGGTCGACCAGTAAACTCGTGAGACTGGTACATGTCATTTATTGGAATAGTTCCAATGGTTTCTCTCAGTTAACCATGAGCCTAAAGGAGACTCATATAGACATGTAAGTATTTATTAGATAAATATTGAACGACTCACTTGAAGATTCCTAACATATGGTACAACAACTTCAAAAGGAATATTCTCAAGTTGAGTAGCATATTAGCTCATTTGACTTGACATACCACTGTGGATATGTAAGATGTCATCCATATTTTGATGGCAGCCATGTCAATGATCTTCGCACAGTGGAAACGCTTTCCTTCGCGTAGCGGAAACGCTTTAGGCACTGGGATCAACCTTGAAAAAATTTATGTCATCTCTCTCTTTTGTCGGATTTGACCAGCCTCTAGTCTGATGTTATGCTTCTATTCTTAACAATATTTCAGCCCTGGAATATCCCCCAAACAACCCTCGTGCATGGAGTAGACCAAGCTCATTTGCGTGTAAGCCCCGTTTCGCGACACGTGGTTATTTGCGTCGCAACGCTCAATGTCATAACTTTCTTTCTAGATTTTCTTCACGAATGTGTCACGACGCGGAAGAGTATGTGTCGTGATGCGATCATCTCTGAGTCTCGATGCGGTAGCGATACAATCGCGATGCATATAGCCTAAAAGTTTATGCGTGGATTTTATTCTTTGGCACGTCGCGATGTTGTGTGGGAGTCACGACGTGCTGGCTTATTCCTGAAAGTTTGTGTGTTGTCTTGAGTGTTATCTTGGTGCTAATCCAAACTCCAAACACAAAACCTGCCATACGTATAGAGAAAAGAAATAAGAATAAACTTTCATCTAACTCCGAATGATCTTCTGAGCTATGTCTCACTACCAACAAAAAGAAGTGTGGGCTTCACTCACAAAACAAAATCCCTAAACTCTTTAGAGATTCAAACAAGGTTTTGAAACCAACTCCCTAAACACTTTAGAGATTGAGTTAAGATTTGTCACACCAGAATTTTTCTTTTCTCTTTTGTTCTTCTTCTTTCAACACTTGAGAGAAAACAAGAACAATGGTGGCTAGGTTTTTCAAGAATGAATTCTTGTAAAGAAAAAACTTATTTTTTTTTCCTTTTATACTTAGGGTTAATGTTAAACAAAAACCTAAGCATATTTATCTCATAAATTCAACCACCATAGTTTCTACACATAATATTTATAACAACCAAATTATTAATTGTCATCATAATGACAATTAAATATAATGTTGAAATGGTGTAAAAAAACATTAATGAAATGTTGAATTTTACAAATCATATTTGAAAAAATCATCATTACAATAAATGATATATCAAATAATTTAATATATAAACATTAAATTAAATGATTATCTCATAATCATTTATTTAATAAAAATATTATATTAAATATAATATAAAGTTACATGTGTGACAAAATATATTATTAATCTCATTAATAATAATATATGTATGTGAGTATATAATTGGACTATCCAATTATATTCAATTTGCTACAGTATATCGAGCTAGCACGAGAACCAAATGCACCTACAGTTCCGAGCTCCAATAGTTTTGGAATATTAATTAAACTCGTAATTAAATATTCTAAATTATAAACTTCAAGTTATTCTACTAAAAACCCAAGCTGCACTCTCGTTGTCGTAGATAAATAATATAAGCCGAACTACATCGGTGTCCATCGATATAGTCATTACATACGGATTGGCCCTTCACGAGTATCTCATAATTAAAGTCGGGTCATAATGTCCATTATACCCCTCTAATTATTTTTACCTTAAGTATCATTGATTCTCTAATGAATGATTTATTCATAACCATTATGAATATTAATCTTTCTATTCGCAATAGAAAGACTTTAGCACTCTAATCATTCAAGTACCGAATCAACCTTTAAGGAAGATACTCCTCTACTTCTCACAAGAAGGAGTTGACTTCATATCTATGTAAAACGTCAACATTTATACATCAGACCATATCCTCAAAGTACGTAGCTATTGGTCAGGATTGCTACACCAACCTCCCTTTTGTAAATCAAAGAACATAGCCTGTCATGCAGGAGTTCGCAGTACACTTAGGATTCAGATCAATCCATATATGATCATCTAGTACATTGAAATGAATTTCTTTATTTAACGGATATTATAAAAACTTAATTTCTATCTGGGTCCAGTCATATATGATCACATCATATAAGGTGCCTTCATTCTCATATAACCACATGGACGATCCCGGATCAAGGTCGCCATACAATTATAGAATAGACACCAGTTATAGATAAACCGCAAATAAAATACCCGATTTGCTTGCTCTTTATGGACTATTTTAGATTACTAACTTCAGACTTAAATCCTCTTATGTATGACATTTATATACTAAGTCTGAAGGCACATGAGTAATAAATGATAAATAAGATAATTTACAATATGCGATTTAAATCAAACATTTTGATAAATGAATAATGCAATTTTATTTCATAACAAATAATTTCGTTTACATTACAAGAAGCTCTAGGGCGTGGATTGATACATTACACTTTTTAAGATCAGATCTCCGCATATTCGTTGGGTGTGGATTGATACTTATGATATCATGTGATGTGTCCAAATAGGATCTGTCAGTCTCGTATACGGGATTTAGGTATCCAATCGCTGATTCTTTGAAATCATTGGCCGAGATATATTGAAATTGTACATATCTCTTCCCTCTATCTCATCTGTCGTCAATTACAACTCGACACATAATATCCGACCGAACATATTCAGTAATTATGATACATGTGCCTCCAGTCACTGAAGATCTGTATAATTATTTCCAACTCGATACATGTCCGATCAGATATTAGATTTGAATTGTATGACCGACCGAATATAATCATATCTTGTAACTTCTATAACTGATAAGTTACTTATTCAATGACAGATATATCATATCCAGTCGGATTTAGGGTTTTCAGGGTATTTTCGGCCGGGTATTCTGGTATGAGAAATAATAGGCAAGACATAGGTGATGTCCGGCTGGCTTTTGCCTCTATTCCATAAAGTTCATTTCTCTTCCAACATTCATGTTTGTAATTTTCCAAGCGTTCAGAGGGTGTCCCCATACGAGACTCATCATTAGGCTATACGTAAAAATACAATATCTACAAAGACCAATTATGGTATTCCTTCTAAAGGAAAAATAACGAAGCTTGGCAAGTCGAAAAATAATGCCGCTGAGGACAAGTGCAACCATTGTGGCAAGATTGGGCATGGATGAGGAACTGCCCATACTAATAATATGATATTTGTTGACTTATAAGATAAATTGGATAAGCAAGCTCAAGAACAACTTCAACATGTAATGGTTATAACTAACTTGTAGAGGGAACAATCTAGTAGAGCGTATGTTAATGAGACTGGAGATAAACCACCACCACCATAGAGGACACCACATGTGGGTAGGCAAGCTATGTGAGGGTCTGTTCATGTGGATGAGTTTCAGGCTGAGCATATTTTTGATAATACAACATTTGAGGATGTGGATGAAGAGTTCGAGTATGACTATGAGCTTCTTAAGGCAAGGTTTAGGCTGATGGGTGGTTGGCGAGATAGCGATCATTGAGGTAATCATGGTGAGAGGTATGGGTTGGATAGTTACATGAGCAGATTTAGATGACGATTCCATCTTTTCAAGGGATGAGTGATCTTGAAGCTTATTTAGAGTGGAAGAAGAAGATGAAGTTGTTATTTGAATGTTATGTCTACGCTCCGTAAAAGAGAGTGAAGTTGGAAGTCCTGAAATTTTCTGATTATGCTATAATATGGTGGGATCAGTTGGAACTAGTAAGAGGATGACTAGAGAATGAGTTGTTCCTAAGAGCATAGGTGAGACATCTAGAGAGAAAGAGGAAGTGAGTGGTAAGATTGTGGTGAAGACCAAAAGTTACTACAACGAGAGGTATGGATATTAAATGCTTTAAGGGTCTAGGTGTAGGTCATGTCACTTCCCAGTACTTAAATAGGCGTGTTATAATGATGAAGTATAATGGAATTATGGACTCTGAAAGTGAAAATGATGACGAGATGTCCGGATTGGTATATACAGATATTGATAAAGGAACTTTTGCATATCCAGAAGAGGGTTTGACATTGGTTTCAATGCGAGCTTTAAGTATCAACCTAGAGTATAAGACATAGCGCCACATAGAGAGAATTTTTTTATATACTCGATGTCAAGTAGAGGATAAGATATATAGTTTATTGATTGATGAGGGTAGTTACACTAACGTGGCTAGTAGGGAGTTGGTAGAGAAGTCGAGATTACATTTTGTTAAGCATCATAGGCTTTATAAGTTGCAATGGTTAAATGATGATGAAGGTTCACGGTGTTAGAGTTGGTGCTCTGAGCGCCAATCCGGATCGTATTTATGTCCGATTCATGAATACGAGCAATATCTTTTTCCATAATATTACTAATTTAAATGGTAGCACATTTTGTCTTTTATATACATATTCGATATAATTTCGATTAGATTGATTAGATTGAAACTAAATCTGGTTTAGTGATATGTATATATATTAGACAAATACCTCAGGATTTACAACGTAGTGTGCAGTTACAATATAGCTTGTAATTGACATTGGGAAGTGTCACTATAAGTTGTATATCCTTAAATTAAGTTCATGGTCAAGATTTACTAACACGGGTCGGTTAGTAAAATCCGCTGAGACCAGTACATGTCGTATATCGGACTTGGTCCGATGGTTTATCCCAATGAACCATAAGTATTGGGAGACTCGTATAGACGTGTAGGTGTTTATTTGATAAACACTGAATGACTCACCGAAGATTTCCTAATAAATGGTACACCACCGTCAATATGAATCTTCTCGGGTTGAGTAGCATAGTGATTCTTAACTTGAGATACCATTGTGGATATATGAGTTATCCTCCACACTTAGATGGCAGTCATGTCACCGATCTATTTAGATCAGACCTCCGTCTGTTCGTTGGGTATGGATCATGCTAATGATATCCTGTGAGTATCAAGAAAGGATCTGTCAGTTCTGTGTACAAAGCATAGGTAGTCCATAAGGTGATTAGCAATCTGTTAAATCTATGGCCATAGTATACTTCGGAAGTGAATTCTGAATGTTATTTAGAAATTACTAATAGATACGTCGACGAGATTATTCCTATAGAGATTTGACGTTTATATCTATATCTTTAGGATAATCTGGATACATGTGACTGATGGATTATACGTATGCAGTGACCTCCACTTGTATGATTCAACGAGTTTATCCGTGGTCGTCATAATTTATGGGTGGGTGAATTATGGACACAAATTAGATTTCGTGACGGATATGTCTGAATCTAGAGAGTCTCACTAATGAACTATACTTTTAGAGCATTATGGCAACTATTATGAATAATACTGATTATTTATAACTCGTTTAACGGTTAAACGAAAAAATACATGCAATCGGGACCTAACGGTCATTTTCGAATTAATGTGTATTTGTATTTAATACTTGATTTTATTAAATACACATTAATAAAATATCAAATTGTGATTTTTGATATATGTATTTGAGATATTTAATGTAAATATAATACTTATATTTAAGATATTTGTATTTAATTATTTAATTATTAAATAATTAAATTAATTAATAAAATAAATATCTTTAGTAATGATTTAATTAGGAAATGACATGTTATCATTGGAACACATTTTGATTCACTTTATGATAGATAGGGTGTTAACTTTATTAAGTAAAATGTGGACTAATGATATTTGAACAAAAATAAAATAATTGTTATTTTATTTTTTTAGCCAAAAATCGGCCAAGAGAGAAAATTGATACAAAAATTGTTTTCACACTAAGACAAGTTTAACAAAATTTTACAAAGTGAGTTGAGAGCAAAGGTGAAGAAAGAAAGGGAAAAACAAGCCAATTTGGAATTTTGTAAGTAATTTCACACTTTCTTCTACATAGAAATTGTTTCTATTATTTTAACTTCAAATTGTGTTATTAAGATGATGTCTCTACTCTTTTAGTTTGTATTTAAATTTGTTGGAAGCTTGTTTGAAGTGTTGCAGCTGTTATGTATTAATTTATTAAGCTTATTAGTGTAATTAAGCTTAATAAATTAATCCGAGATTAAAGTTGTCATTCTAGAGTTGATTAGCCATTCATAATTAACCTAGAATTGTTCTTGATTAATTTCATGATGGTGAGACTTGATTGGTGTGGTAATTGATTGATTAAAGTGTTGAATTTATTCAATTTAATGTAAATTGTGTAATTGGAGTATTTTATGTAATTAGGGTTCTAAACATATTCCAATTTTGGGGATTTTCATATATATGATATAATTTGATGTATATTTGATGTATTTTAAATTTGGGATTGATTGGATTTGATCTTGATGTGTCTTGAACAAATTGGGCCAAATTATAATTAATAAAAGTTCAGTGGCTGTTTCGGTAATTCTGGAAAATTTATGGATTTTTGTTGCAAATTGTAAATTCATGTATTCGACATGTATAAATTATTTTGGGATTGATTTGGAATCAATTAAATATGTATTTGACAATTTAAAGACCAAAATGATTAATTTACAAAGTTTATGGGTCTCATAGCAATTAATGATAAATCTGATTTTTCAGATAAAAATTTAATTTTTATTTTCTGAGTAATTAGAATATATTTTTTTATTTTAATTGCCCAAGAAAATTATTTATCGAAAATTATTTCGGAGTGAAAATACGCGAAAACGGCGTTACCGGGTAACAGCTGCCCAAACAGAAAATTGGGCACTGTTCGGGCAGCCCACGAACTGTCCAAATATTTTTGGGGCTGACCTGGGCAGTCCCCCATGAGCATTGGTCGGTCGGTTCGGCCGAAAACGCGTTTTATGCTATTTTGTAGAAAAATATTTTCGCAAAAGTTTCGCGGTGTTTCTTTATTATTTATGTCGTTATATGATATCGATAAATAAGTTTAGGTGAAATATGAATAAATTATTAATATTTGGTATTGACTAATTTATTCGTAAGTTTAAAAATTTTAAACTACGATTTCGTCCGAACAGTGTTTCTTCCGCTACGCCTCATTGATTTGACCCCAACAAAATGGTATCAGAGCGAGTCTGATCCTGGACACCCGATATGATTAGCCTTTAAAATTCAAGTTTAATTTAATCATTACTTAATACATGCATGTGTTTATTTAATTTGATTAATAAAGTAAAAACCATCTTTTGTTGGAAAATCCCCGTTTAAATAAGTGTTTTAAGAAAGTGACTAGTATTAGGAATACTTATTTCTTCGTCTGCATTGTCAATATGGATGTAAATGTTTTCATGATGATGTGTTATGGCTGTAACGTGCCAAAGTTGTGCCGTTATAGTTGAAGGTAGTTCATTTGCGCCGGTATAACTTATATGATAAGAGACAAATTCAAGTGAAAGTGAAAATCTTGAACGTGCCAAAGTTGTCAGGACTACATCGGTGGCTTGAGTTTGTCATTGACACCACATATCCTTATTCATTTAACGAATATTGTATTCGGGAAGGTGACTAAATCTCATTTAACCAATGATTGTCATTGGACCAGAAAATTTATTAAACTGATACATTGGATGTATGTAATTTAATGAATTGTAAATTACTAAGGTAGTTTCTTTACTTCGTAACTTAGTCGATGAACTGTCGTGACTTAGTTACGTGTTTCTGATGAACACAAATAGAATATTTTGACTGGTTCAAAGATATTCGATCTGAAGTTTTGAAAATTGTATCTTTAAATTCATCGTGAGCCTTTGAATTGTTCCAAGATGTTTGATACGATTCAACATATAAATTTATGACAATTTATTCTAAGGTATTCGAAGAATATAATTCTTACATTAATATTATTCTTCCACGATTCCATATTGATGGAATTGGTTAGTGGAAGAAATCGAATCTTAGGCGATTTGATTCGTTTGATATTGAGAGTTACTGAATAGTTTCAATACTCTTGGGGATATGCTCCACTAACACTAATTCATCATTTTAATTAATGTTCAATTAGTTTCTACAGTACGTATGAGGTGTTGTATAAGTAGAAATTCGAATAATTTAAATGTTGAGATTTGAATCTATTCTTTTGTATAATGGTTTATAATTGATATTACTTGTGCCTCGGATGTTTGAGATTTGAATCTATCTTTTTGTATAATAGTTATATAATTGATAAAAATTAATTACATTCTTTGATAGATTAGAGCTGCAAATTATAAGTATTTTACTTATTTGAAATTGTTTCATAAATAAAATGAAAGAAGACAAACTAAAAATATGCTTTAACAATTCTATTACATACAATATAGAAATTGGAATACATATAATAACAAGTAATTGACGGAAAGTGAATCATCTATATATATAAATTAAATGAATAAATTTAATAAATAAAAATACATATTATTATTTTATAAGAATTCTATTATAACAAGAAAACATATTATAATATCCTATTAAAATAAAATAAAAAATACTATTCAATTATCTATAATTAACATAATCTCTACAATTAAATTTTTATTATTAAATTATAAAATTAAAATATCTCTATAATTATATTTTATTATTAAAATAAAAAATTATTAATATAAGAAATCTATAACAATATAAAAATATCATCTACTACTAAAGTAAGAAACCTATAAATTTAATTAATTAATATTTTAATTATTATTATTAAATTTTAAAATTAAATAAGAAACTTATAATAATAAAACATATTATAATCTCTCATTAAATTAAAAATATAAGTGGCACTTAATATATACAATTAACCTATATAATTAATTTTTTATTATTAAATTATAATATCTTTACAATAATATTTTATTAAATACAAACCTATTACAATAAAAATATATATTATAATTTTATAAGAACTGTATTATAATAAGAAAAATATTATATTATCCAGTTATAATTAAAAAATATTATTAAATTATAAAATCAAATTAATAAATCTATTAAAATAAGAATTTTATTATTACAATAAAACATATTATACCATCCGATTAATTTTTGAATAATAACACAGATAATCTGACAAAGAATATAAGCTTTCTTATCGCATCACATGACACTTAATCTATATAATTAATTTTTTTATTACCTATTATAATAAGAAGGTATATTATAATATTCTATTAAAATAAAAAATATATATGTGACACCTAATCTCTACATTAATATTTTTTTTATTAAAATATAAAATAAAAATAATAAATTATTATAATAAAAAACCTATTACAATATAAAAATATAATCTCCTATTAAAATAAGAAATCTAAATAGTAGCCGCCAACAAAGCGTAACCAAATTTTTGGATTTTGAGTATATTATTATTTGTTATTTTATTTTGAATTATTTCGATAAGTTTTTTTTTCATGAATTTTTTATTATTTACTGTGTTTAAGAATGCAGTTGGACAATGAATTAGAAATATTATTTGAGAAATGAGAGACAAACGAATAAGCCATAAATATTACGTGTAAGTAAATCAATTGTCTCATTTATATTATAAAACCGACAAGATCTTGAGTATTTACAAGATCGATACATGAAATATATGTTCAACCCGCACAAAGTGCGGGCTCTATGCTAGTAAATATAAAAGTCGATAAATTAAAAGTATTTTGTTTTAAAAGTTATTTAAATTAATATAAGAAAACTTTAAATATAAAAACAAATAAAAGATTGAATTTTTTAGGATAGAAGAACTGAGTGTATTTAAAAAGAGTATTTTTATAAGATAATATTTATTTTATTTCATATAATTTTCCATTCATACATAAGTCAAAAAAAAAAAACACCTTTCTATTAAATGGTAAATGTCTTGAATTAAGTGATAAAATTAATAAAAACAAACAATTAAATTAGTAAAATGTATTAAAATAAATCAAATTAAGACTTCATACATAAAAACAAATATTTCCTTAATTCCATCCATTGGAATTTTTATATAATATCTATTTACCTCTAATTTAGTCAAAGTCTACCATAAACGTGGCGTACCTACTCTAACGATGCATATTTATTTCGAATTATGTTGCCCTAATGTATTATAATATCATACAAGAATACTAAATTAAGGATCGATTTATGAGTGTTATTTAAGGAGCACTTTTGAATCTATTATCAAATGATTTTAAATAATTTTAAACTTAAAAAAATATTATTAATATGATTTTAAGTCTCATTTCCTGCTAACAAGACATGACCTAGGAGTATTATGTTATGTTTTAATGCATATTTATAATCAACTCATTGAATTTTTTTGGTACAGATTAATTAAATCAAATCATTTTACTTAGATCTCGGAATTTGTATATGGTATTTGTATTGTAAAAATTAATATTTTTAAACATATAATTATTGCTTTTAAAAAAGATCAATAAATAAAAATTATGATAAAATAACAATTGGGTACTATGAATATTAACATATTACACTTTACTACTAAACTTATATAAAATTTAACATTTTACTACTTTTCCATCTAAACAGTTAGTTAACCGTCAGTTGACCTTTAAAAAGTTATTCTATCCTCAAAATAAAATAAACGTGAAAATTATAATTATACCCTTTAAAAAAACATATCTAAATCTTATATATAATAATAAAAAAGATGCGATCAGCAATCACATTTATAAAAATATTTCAGTCTCTAAACTGTTCATATAACCCAACAAAATAAAGAATTTAATTTACCAAAATAATTTAATAATTAACATTCTCATATTAACCAAAATATTTTAAATGGATTACAATTTATAATAATTTATGGGTTAAGACTTTTTTATCCTTGCGATGTCAACATGATGTCATGGTCAACTAATGGTATAGATGGAAAAGTAGTAAAATATTAAATTTTATATAAGTTTAGTAGTAAAGTGTAATATATTAATATTCATTGTACCAATTTGGTATTTTATCATAACTTTAGTAGTAAAACGTAAATAATCCTTATTTTATTTTGAGGATAAAACAGTCTTTTTAAAATTCAACTGACGGTCAACTAACGGTTTGGATGGAAAAGTAGTAAAATGTTAAATTTTATATAAGTTTAGTAGTAAAGTGTAATATATTAATACTCATAATATCCAATTGTTATTTTATCATAACTTTAATAGTAAAATGTAAATAACCCATGAAAGAAATTGGACCATGCTAATTGCAAAAATGGGCCCGCCAACTTTAGGTCAGAGCCGGTCACATGGTGAGTTGAGCTGACTTGGAAATGGGCCAAATTGTTTTGTGGGCCGGGCCTTCGTGGCCGTCGGATGCTGATGCCTCTATAATAAATGCTGCTGTCAAAATGTTAAAATATAATAATTTAGTTGGCTAAATAAGAAATTATAAATTAAAGTCGGGATATATTTAATTTAGGTATAGGTGAGATGAGGGTGTATTATTTAAGGAATAAATTTATACATTCATTTATTTTATTTTATTTAAAAAAAAAAAAAAGAACACACAGGCTTCCATTGAAAGATACTTTTGTTGTATGGAGATAGTAAAAATCCTTAGGGATTGGCCTTGTGACTTGTGAGGGTTCCGTGAGTTGAGGTGGATATAGATATAATTTTTTGTGTTTCTTAGGAAAAATGATTTAAAAAAAATTTAAAATCGTTACCTTATAATTTATAAATATACAAAAAGGAAAAAAAAATTGCCCCTATTGACATCCCCTAACATACCTCAACCCATTATCATCCCTAATATGTGGAAATGAGATGGGATGAGATGTGAATCCCGTCCCATTTTGAAATCGGAATAAAATTTTGTCTTGATCTTGTCCCGATTTATTTTTTTTGGATAAAAAATCATATCGGTCACGTCCTGTATATCGTTACATCACGTCTCATACATAATCTTTATAATTAATGTTTTTATTATTATATTATAAAAATAAAATAAAAAATTATTAAAATAAAAAATCTTTTACAATATAAAAATATAACATCATATTAAAATAAGAAACCTAAATACTAGCCATCCACAAAACATAATCAATTTTTTGTATTTCTGGTATATCGTTATTTATTATTTTATTTTGAATTATTTTATAAGTTTTTTTTTTTGTAATTGAATTTTTATTATTTACTCGGATACATATTTTGACTATTAATTATTACACAATGAATTAAAATTATATTTGATGACTGAGAGACAAACGAATGAGACATAAATATTACGTGTAAATAAATCAATTATCTCATTTATATTATAAAATAGACAAAATCCGGATTTCTGACTATTTATAATATCAATATTTAAAATATATTACTAACCTTTTAAATTGAAAAAAAGAAAAAGAAAAAACCAATGCGTAATGGTAAAGGAGCACACTATGGTTTTCGTTTCTTTATAAAAGAAGAGGACATCAGAAATACCAAACCCAAAAAACTCTATCTGTTTTCTTCGCCGGGAAATTTTCACGTCAGCAAACGGTGGTTCTTGCCGTTAAATTGCGCTTAACGGAATCGTTTGTCTTTCCGGCGAGGTATTGTTCTGTTGTTGATTTTCCGTTACAGCGAAGTTTTGTCTAATGCGATAATCAGAAGTCGTTTTTTTTTATTCTAATTTTCTTTTTGGATTTTTTTGTTTTAGTTTTGCCTCAGATCTGGCGGTTTTTGGCGCGATATTTTGATCGAGAGAGATTGAGGGTTTGCAATTAGTCTGTT
>SKCR01026129.1:0-63142 GCA_019454045.1 Zanthoxylum bungeanum | reverse complement strand
TTATTTAAAAAATACGACAGGGGTAATTCTCTCCCCGGTCAAAACCGTTAAAGCCGACCCGACCAAACAGGTAAAGACCGACCACTTTGGTTCGGATGACCGAGCACTATCAAATCGGCAGAAACACTCTCAGCATAAAAGACTATCGTGACCGACCTCATGAAGACCGACCAGACAGACGAGATATGCTCAAGATGATGACACCCTATTCTTGCGAATAAGTTAAACAAATTATCCTACTCTCACAAGGAGATGGAGTCAGAATCCAAAAGGAATAAGAAAAGAGAAGGCAATATTAGACTAGGAATCCTTACAAGAAGAGAAGACTGAGTTCAAACTAGGATTTCTTATGCAAATAGGAGTCTGATTTCTGTATTATTATAAATAAGAGGGCAGAGTATGTGTAAAGGGCATCATAAAAAAAAAGAGTGATCAGAATCATCAAGCTCCGACTTGTAAACACAAGAAAGAGCCGAGAGAAAAGTATTTGAGTAAATAAAAAGTATTATCTTGTTTTTGTCCGTGGACGTAGGTCGGATCCAATTCCACCGAACCACGTTAAATCTCCTCGTCGATTGGTGTGTTTATCTGTTTTTCGCTAAATTTGCCTTTGGTCCCCCATAACCAAACAAATTCACTGTTGAAGGAGGATTCCCTCGGAGGTGATATTCCCGTATTGCCCTGAGACCAAAATCCACCGTCAACAGTTGGCGCCGTCTGTGGGGACTCAGCAAAAAGCAACTCGCGTAGTGAGACAATGGCGGAAGGCGGAAACCACCAATCGTCAGGGAACTCGGCTGTGGATTGGATGAAGAAGATCGAGGAGAACCCGAGGAAGGAAAGGGAGGAGAACCAAATTCTGCTAAAAACCATAGTAGACCGGTTGGAAAAGATAGAAGGAACGCACGACGGAAAATACGAGGCCGGGACTAGCCGACGAAGGAATGAAATAACAGAAGGAAAGAGAATTGTCGATACAAGTGAGGATGACAGACCCCGGAGGAGGGATCCCTACAGGGTAAGATCCGTGGTGGTGCAGAGAGATTCCCAGACCGAAGACACATGGGAGGAAGAGGATGAAAAATCGTCACCAGACTCCTCCTATGATAGCCCTCACAGCACCCGGAAAATAGGGAAAGAGTATAACGAAAAAGTACGAGAAGATACCGACCCTGAGAAGCACCACTCCCAAGATAACAGAAAGAAAAGAAACCACAGGAGACGGCATGGAACCAAAGACAGTAGCATGAAATCTTGGCTACGGGAGGAGCTGGTCAAATGGGGGTATACCCCAATACAAATAGAGGGGATGTCCAGGACGGCAAAGATGAGTCCCCCCTCACAGAAGAAATAAAGTCAGAGAAATTCCCGAAAAAATTCAGCATGCCGACCATGACACCATACAAGGGCCATACCGATCCCAAAACCCACGTTGAAGGTTTCGTCCTACTAATGGAGGTACAAGGGGTAACAGGGGACGCCATCTGCAAAGTGTTCCCCTTAACTCTAGCCGGACCGGCCATTCTATGGTATAGAAGCCTAGCCCCAAGAAGCATCAGCAGCTTCGCACAACTCAGAAAGTCATTCATACGACACTTCAAGGGAGATTGCGTCCCCAGAAAAACAATTGGAGAACTAAGGCTTATAAAACAAGGAGACGATAAACCATTGAAGATATTATTGAAAGATACCACAATATGGTACTCGAAGTTGGAGGGTACGAATCCGCCGAGGCCCTAGAAAGCTTGAAAGGAGCCTTGAAAGTCGGGAGGCTATGGACCCACCTAAGGATCCAGGACACCCCGGACTACGCTACCGCCCTGGAGGTGGCCCGAAAATTCGTTTTGTTAGAGAACGACGAGAGAAAGTATCCCGAAAAGGGAACACCATCAGAGAAAGAACCACAAGGGAGGGCGCCCCCCGCCGTATAGAAAGAGAATCCAGAAGACCCCCCCGAAGCATAAGGAGTTCAACCACTGCACCGAGACAACCAAGAGAGAAGGGCGCCGACCCAAGTAAATCATGTGGTCGGGGAAGATGCATACATTCCCCTAAAGAAACCACTGGGACAAATTGTCATGGAGATCCAGGGGAAATGCCTCTTAGTAGAACCCGACCAAAGGAGATTCCCTCCGGAAAAAAGGAACCAAAAGGCTTATTGTATACACCACAACTCCAAAGGACATGCAACAGACGGATGTAAAGATCTGCGAGAACAAATGGAAGATCTAGCACGAAATGGGTATCTGAACAAATAGATTGACCACGAGGTCATGACGGCCAGACAAAGAGCACGTGGCCGCCAAATCAATATCATCGCAGGAGGAAAAACACTGGCCGGGAACTCTAACCGGTCAAGGAAAGATTACAGCAGAACTCGAGGACCAAATGTCTTAGAAACAGAACAGGTCACAGGGCTACAGGGAAGTCGGTCGGTACCGATAATGTTTACTGATGAGGATACCCGAGGAGTAAGTTTCCCTCATGATGATACGTTGATAATCAAGGCAGTAATCAGCGGGTCGGAGGTAGACAGAATCCTAGTAGACCCTGGGAGCGCGGTTGACATAATTTCCAGAGAAGCACTGGACGACCTAGGGGTGGAGTATGCAACCCTGACCAACGATAGCACTCCTTATACGGTTTCGGAGGATCAGTCGTCATCCCACTAGGAAGGATACAGTTGGCAATAACTGTCGGGACACATCCCCGGACCCGGACAATCATGACGGACTTCACTGTAGTAGACTGCATGAGCAGTTACCGGGCCATCATCGGACGACCCTTCATGATGAAAACAAAAAGCCGCGATGTCCTGCTACCACCTGAAACTGAAATTCCCCACCTGAGAGGGGATCAGAATTGTGTGCGGAAGCCAGAAAACAGCTCGCAGCTGCTTCGCGACTCTTCACGAGAAATCTCTGCATCACAGAAGATACCCGAAAACGACAAAGAAGCCAGTGAAAAGAAGAAGAAGACAGAAGCCCAGGGCCCCGGCCAAACAAAAATGCCCGACTCGCTGCAGCTGAAGAGACAGAAGAAATAGAACTCTACGGGCCAGGGAAAAGTATAAAGATAGGGGCAGGCCTGAGCAAGCCTCTACGACAAGATCTGCTAGAATGCCTGAAAGGATACCCGGACGTCTTTGCCTGGGGATACAATGACATGCCTGGGATCGACCCAAGATTCATCAATCACCGCCTAGCAGTAGATCCATCTCGCAAGCCGGTCAGACAAAAAAGAAGGAACTTCAATCAAGAAAGGAGTAAAGCAATAGCAGCCGAGGTCGAGAAGTTACTAAAGGCAGGTCTCATCAGGGAAGCAAGGTACCCGGATTGGGTATCAAATGTAGTGTTGGTTAGAAAAAACAATGGCAAGTGGCGAATGTGTGTCGATTTCACCGACTTAAACAAGGCGTGCCCAAATGACAGCTTCCCTTTGCCGAACATAGACCAGCTAGTAGACACCACAGCTTGTCAAGGACTACTGAGCTTCATGGATGCTTTCTCCGGATACAACCATGTCAAAATGTGCCCTGCAGACGAAGAAAAGACAACTTTCATTACAGACCAGGGGCTTTACTGCTATAAAGTAATGCCATTCGGGCTAAAAAACGCCGGGGCAACCTTTCAAAGGTTAGTAAACAAGGTTTTCAAACCACTCATCGGCATTACAATGCTAGTTTATGTCGATGACATGATAACAATGTCGAAAGAACCAAACAACCACATGGGCCCTAAAAAGGACCTTCGAGCTTTTAAGAAGACACAACCTGAAACTCAATCCGGAAAAATGTACCTTCGGGGTAGCCTCAGGAAAATTTTTAGGCTACATGGTGAGTGCCCGAGGTATCGAAGCAAACCCACAGAAGATCCAGGCAATACTGGCCCTAAAGTCTCCCAAGACAGTGAAAGAAGTACAAAGTCTGACTGGTAGAGTGGCTGCACTCAATCGGTTCATATCACGAGCAACTGACAAATGCCACCCTTTTTTCAAAGTGATCCAAAAAGCAAAAAAGGATATTGACTGGACGTCAGATTGCGAAGAAGCCTTCCAGCAGTTGAAGCAGTATCTGGTGCAGCCCCCACTCCTGGCAAAACCGCTCCCGAGAGAAACATTGTACCTAAACCTAGGGATGGCAGTGGGTAGGGTATGGTGCGGGTTTTCCATTACCAAACCCGCATATTTAAATAAATTACCAAACCCACACCATACCCATTGCAGGTTTTAATTTTCATTACCAAACCCGCACCGCATATAAAAATAAATTACCAAACCCGCATTGGTACCCAACGGATTTTTTGCGGGTTTTTAAAATATTGAATTACTTTGTGTTCTTAATAATATAATTTTTTTAATTAAATAATTTATTTTTAATTACTAGCTGTAGTTTTCACATTTGTTTTTCATTGACATATACAACATGCAATGTATGTATATACAGTACATAGATAACATAATGTATGAAAGACTCAGTACCATATGTTTATTTTTTCATATAAACATAATTAAAACGAATTCTTCACTTCATAATTATAATGATCTAAATTAGCCAACTCAATCGACAATAAGCTAAAAAGTAATCACCAACATTTGGTCATATTTTTTATGCTAAGTGTAATGAAAGTGATACTTATAAGGCTCAAGTGGTGTAAGTGTAATGAAAAAGCAAGAAAGCTACTGAAGTTGCAGCAAACACTAGCTTATTTTGCTCCTCTCCCGTTTCTTATTATGTGAACTTAATCCAAATTTTTGCATTATAATTTTATTAGCAAGTGTGATTAAAAAAAAAAATAATAGTCATGCAAAAAATCTTCAGTTAGGCAGGTTGCTGGCTGCGACTGAGTGGGAGTATGGAACTGTGGATTAATGTTATAGGTTTAGGTTTTGTTAGTTGTTTTTTATATGAAGGTTTTTTTATATTGTCCTAAATATTAATTAATAAAAAATAATATTTCGGGTATGTGGATACCCACAGCGGATACCCGCATTTTTTTCTTAAATACCAAACCCGCACCGCACCCGCAGCGGGTTCTGCTTTAAATTACCAAACCCGCACCGCACCCACTAATATATTTACCAATCCTACCCATTGCGGGTGGGTTTTTGCGGGTTTGCGGGTTTGTGGGTAAAATTGCCATCCCTACCTATACCTGGCTGTTTCGGACCGAGCAGTAAGTTCAGTACTAATACAAGAAACCGACAAGATCCAGAAGCCTGTCTACTATATCATTAAAGCCCTCTTAGACGTTGAAACCCGGTATCCAGTACACGAACTGGTCACCCTTTCATTAGTTACGGCAGCTCGGAAATTGCGGCCTTACTTCCAGGCCCATCCTATCAAGGTATACACCGGTCACCCCCCTAAAACAAATTCTGCAGCGGCCAGAGGTTTCCGGCAGACTAGTAAAGTGGTCGGTAGAACTAAGTGAGCACGACATCACCTACCTCCCAAGAGCAGCAGTAAAGGGACAAGCCTTGGCGGATTTTGTCGCCGAATGTACCGACCCCCAGACCCTGGCTATAGAAGAGGACAAATGGGAAATGTCTGTAGACGGTTCGGCCAGCGCACAAGGCAATGGCGCGGGAATCATCCTAAAAAACAACAAAGGAGAAGAAATCATACTCGCCCTGAAATTCGCTTTCATAGCAACCAACAATGAAGCAGAATATGAAGCAATACTGGGCGGCCTGAGACTATGCACGGTGCTAGGGATCCAAAATGTGGTAGTAAGGAGTGACTCACAGTTGGCCATCCAGCAACTAAAAGGAGCATTTCAAGCGAAAGAGCCTAGTATGATGGCCTATCTGACCGAAGTACGAAAGTTAACAGGGAAGATGGGGGATGTACGCTTCGAGCAAATCCCCCGAGAGGACAATTGTGAGGCAGACTCCCTGGCACGGCTCGCCTCTTCAACAAAAGCCGAGCACCCAGAATAATCCCTCTGGTTTACGTCCGAAAAGGAGCGTGGGGGAATCTAAAGTAGAAGTTCTAGATAAAAAGCGAAGCATCATGGATGCAACCCATCAGAAAATATCTGGAAACAGGAAAACCCCAGAGGACAAAACGGAGGCCAGAAAGTTAAGATACAAGAGCACCAAATTCTCCCTAATCAACGGGGTACTTTACCGACGAGGTTACTCAGTCCCCCTCTTAAGATGTCTTGCAGAAGAAGAGGCAAATTATGTGCTCAGGGAGATACATACGGGCATCTGCGGAAGCCACGCCGGAGGTCGCTCATTGCTTTCAAGCCTTAAGACAAGGTTTCTACTGGCCGACCAAGCACCAGGACGGCATAGAAGTGGCCCGCAAGTGCGAAGGATGTCAGAAAAACGCAAATCTCCACCACCAACCAGCCGAACAGTTAACCATGCTGCTTAGTCCCTGGACGTTCGCCCAGTGGGGACTAGAATCATTGGGCCAATGCCACAAGGGAAAGGGCAGGAAAAATATGCCATCGTGGCCATAGACTATTTCACCAAATGGGTGGAGGCAGAGCCATTATCCACCATAACAGAGAAAAAAGCCACTGAATTCCTGAGGAAAAATATCATCTGCCGGTTCGGGATTCCTCGAGCCATCATCAATGACAACGGGAAGCAGTTTGACAGTAAAGGTTTCAGAAAACTCTGCGAGGACCTCCAGATTGCTCTAAGATTCGCCACACCAGCCCATCCCAAATCAAACGGCCAAGTCAAAGCAACAAACAAAACCATCAAGGCCAACCTGAAAGCTCGGCTTGGATCCACCAAAGGCCTATGGGTCGAGGAACTACCAGAAGTACTATGGGCGCACCGGACAACCTATAAGGAATCCACGGGAGAAACCCCGTTCTCCTTAGCATACGGATATGAAGCTGTCATCCCGGCAGAGATCGGGGTGACCTCCCACAGGGTTCAGCACTACGAGAGTAAGTAGAATGAAGGACTAATCAGAAACCACCTCGACCTGATCGAAGAGAAGAGAAAGGTCGGCCATAAAACAACAATCTCTACCAACAAAGGATTGCCCGCTTCTACAATAAAAGGATTCGGACACGCACTTTCATCCCGGGCGACCTGGTGTTAAGAAGGTCACCATAAATACTCGAAAGCCAGAGGAAGGCTCCCTGGGCGCCAAATGGGAAGAGCCCTACAAGGTGGTAAAAGTGGTGAAGCCGGGAGTGTACATCTTAGAGCAGCTGGACGACACAAGATTAAAAAAGCCATGGAACGCTGAGATGTTGAGGAAATACTTCCAGTAAAACTTTCCCTTCCTCTATCTGTTTACGGCAAAAGGGACATGAATCGAAATACATAAAACCTCTCTCAAAATGACCCACAGAGAGTTGTAAGAAGGGCAGTATGTCCCCGAGCATGAATAAAAGACTTTCTTTTTTCCAAACGCTCTCCTAAAAAATAAAAATTTACGAAACCATATTCAAAAAACTCGGGGGCGTGCTCACAACGACGATCCAAGGCTAAAGAACACAAAACTCGCAACTGCCCGACCACGGCTACCACCATAAAAATGCACAGAGTCACACCAGAATCGTTCAACTCCATACAAAAAAGACAGAGGGCATAGATCTTTAAGGAACATAACATAAGGAGGAATATACCCTTAATGTTTCAATCGGCTCGGGGCTGGATTACATTCCGCCGAGGCCTCTTCATTATTCGGCTCGGGGCTGAATTTCGTTCCGACGAGGCCATTTGTTTATTCGGCTCGGGGCTGGATCTCGTTCCGCCGAGGCCGTTTGTTTATTCGACTCGGGGCTGGATTTCGTTCCGCCGAGGCCGTTTGATTATTCGGCTCGGGGTCGGGTTACGTCCCACCGAGTCATGCTCATTGGCCTGGGGACGGAACATTCCCCCAGAACCAAGTATCTCTCTTAGCTCGGGGTCCTCAGGGGCCTACCCGATGTAATGGATTCGTGGGAAAGCATAGCACGGGAGGTGATGACACCCCCGTGACGATTGCTAGCTCCAGTGATATCGGAACTAAGGAGGAATATACCCTTAGTAGTCCGGACACTCTCTGATCCATTCATCATCCGGATCCGCGAGAGACACAGCACGGGGATGCGTTGTTCCCCTGTGGCGTGTACCTGCTCCAGCGTGGTAAGGAGGAGCCCTAATACAATACACAGGCTCCCCAGTGAACCGACGTGTAGAGGATGTGCCCTTACCATTCAAACGCTCTACTGATCCGAATCCTGGTTCGCCGGGACACTGAATTGAAAGATTCAGAATTTTGTTTTGGAGACCTCGGGCAGGACGCTGTTTTGAGGCATCCATGTTGTTATATTTTTGCAAAAAACGTTTTCATGGGATAAGTGCTAAGTCACCCCCACCTTTTGATTTTATCTTCGAAAGTTTTGTTTTTATTTTTTCGTCGGCCTGATAAAGGTACGCCCAAGTCAGATTCGATAGGATTCATCAAAATTTTATATACTTCCCATCTGTATAAGTCCCAAGGATTAACAGTACTCGGGGCTGATTTGTTCCGCCGAGGCCACTTGTTAGACGGCTCGGGGCTGGATTCGTTCCGTCGAGGCCACTTGGTTATTTAGCTCGGGGTCGGGTTACGTCCCACCGAAACAGCTCCTTTGTTTGGGGAGGTAACATTCCCCCAAAACCCAAGTCTTTCACACACACACAGCTCGGGGTCGGGTTACGTCCCACCGAGACAACTCCTTTGGTTTGGGGAGGTAACATTCCCCCAAAACCCAAGTCTTTCACACAGCTCGGGGTCGGGTTACGTCCCACCGAGACAGCTCATTTGGATTGGGGAGGTAAATCCCCCAGAGCCCAAGTCTTTCACTCAGCTCAGGGTCAGGATATGCCCCTCCGGCTCATGCTGACCCCTGAAGGGTCTCAAATCGTTCGGATAAAAGGAAACATAAAGAAAAGGAGAAAGAGATAAAAAAGACACAATATATATATATATATATATGTCAAAATACAACTTGAAGTTTTATTACAAAAAGTAAAGTGTACACAGGGCCCCGGTCGGGTTACCCTTTCTCATTCAGCCCGCACAGGGGCAGGAATTTCTTCCTCAACCGGCTCAGACGGCGGTAGGATCGGCTCGACCTCGGGAGGAGGAACTGCGGCTTCAACCTCGGCAATATGGGAGACCTCTGCTTCAGAGATGGGAGGAGGGATCTCAAGGCAGTCCTCGCCGAGGGCCGGAACATCACGCCGTCCTTCTTGGGAAGCCCCGGAAGCCAGAACCACCGAAATCGGGTCAGGATCCATCACCACCTCTCGGAAGGAGGAGGGAGCCATTTCCGAACTCCTCCTCAGATATATCCCCCTTGCAATAGCTAATGGCCGCATAAATAGGATCCATATTCAGACTTGGCAGCACCATCGGTATCAGTTCAGCACAGTCCCCAACCCCCTCAAGGCGGATGGCCTCCTTCTCGGCCTCAAGATCGGCTTTTCTCTCCTCAAGTTCGGCCTCTTTCCTCACAAGATCATCCCGAGCCCGTGCCATTTGTTCATCGTTGGCCTTCAGTTTGGTTTCAACACTTGACACCTTCGCCTTCAAAACGCCAATCTCAGATTGGGCAGCCTTCAAATCCTCCCGGGCAGTGTCGGCAAGTTTTCGCTCCAACCCGGCAGCAGCCTTGAGAGCTTTGTTTGTTTTGAAGTTCTCAATAGTAGTCGACTCAAGGTTCTTTATCACCTCCTCCCGATCAGCCAGTTTAGCCTCCACTTCCGTAAGGCGATTCTGAATTCTCTGGGCCTGACCGCCCTCGGACAATAAACTCAGAAGGAGGTCCTTATTCTTGGCCATGAGGTAAGTAGCCGACACGAAAACAAAGAAAGTCAAGATATGAGATAAAGAAGACCGAGAACCGAAAACAGAAAAAAGAAGAATAAAACTACTACCTTTGCCATTTGAGAGCTCATCTCGGTCACCACAGCTTCGGGAGAGATATCCTCATATCTCGAAACCTCCCCCGGGGGAATCACCTCGGCCAATTCATTAAAAGCCGGCACTAAATGGGAAGTAGCCTCTCGGATACCTTCTCCCAAATCATCCACCCCGAGGATCACGGAACCTTTCCGCTTCTTAGAGGAGCCCTCAGAAGATTTTTTCCCCCGACAGACATCTTTCTTCTTGCCCTGCACAGGCTCCTCCCCCTCCAACTCAGCCTCCTCGGCCCCAAATTGACGCCTCCTTTTCCTCAAAGGCTTCGGCGGACTGACGAGACGAGCAAATCCCGGTGACTGCACACCAAGAGAAGATGGACCCCGAGCAGCCGCTGAACTTTCCCTTGAGACACCCTCCCAGCCTCAGCAGGTTCAGGCTATGCCCGGGAAGTTCCAATTTCAGCATGACCGACCTTCTTCATAGTACCAGCCAACTTCTCAAGAAACTTAGGCCGCTTTGACATACCTACAAGAAAGCATAAATAAAAAGAAAATCAGGGCTCGAGCAAAAAAAAAAAAAAAAAACAAAAACAAAAACAAAAGGAGAAGAAACAATATGAAATGTGCTCAATAAAATAAAGAGTGGGTTAGAAGATCGGTATAAAACTTACCTATCCGACTAGGGACCTCCGGAGGGACGGTCCGAATGAGGCCCGACTTAACAAAGGCTGCATCATTAACTAACTCCCTCCAGTGGGCGGCATATCCCCGAGCCCAATGTACCCGCCTCCGAACCTGACGAGAAACCTTGGGAGCGTCCCGCTAACAAGCTGGGAGGAATCAGAGAAGTTAGAAGCCTAATAACTAAAAAAGGAAACAAAAAGGGGGGGTATTAAAACTCCTAACCTCCCGCTCTGAAGATGTCAGGGACCGAGACGTCCTCTAAATAAAATCGCAAGACCCGTCCCCAATCTCCTGTGGCCCAAAACCAAAGATCCTTGAAGTTTTTGTTGGAGTCGGGGAGTTTACGGACGACATTGGAAGAATCAGCATACGCAGAAAGGTAGTACCATCCGTGGTGCGACCTGGGATTGGCCTTCAGCCGGTATAATCTCTTAACCTCTTCGAAAGAAGGCTCGCTAAACCCCGCTCGGTGCCAGACCACATGCATGCCAACCAAAAGCCGTCAACTATTCAGACCCAATTGACAATGAGCAATCTCCATCTCGGCCAGCATCCAAGCAAAAAAACGTTGCATCGGCAGCCGCAGCCCACACTCGAAAAAAGCAGGAAGAAGTGCCACGAGCCCTCGTCAGGTTGATTAGCGCGATCCATCGGGCCGGGAACTTCAAGGGCAATATCTATTGGGATATCATATCGTTGCGCAACAACACAGCGCCAGATCATCTCAGTTATCTTGGAAGGCCGATTCATATCCAGAGCCGAGCTACCAAGATCACCAGGCACTGGATCCCTCCGATGGACCCTCTGGTGATAACTATCTTGCTCAAACTCGGAAGGAGTAGGGGTAGTATCCAGGTCTTCTACACTAGGTGCCCCCGAGCCCGAAAAGAGCTCCTCAGCAGGGGAAGTTGAGGTTTTAGCAGGCTTTTCAGGGGAGAAACTGCTGTCAGACATCCCTGACACAAAAAAGAAAAACAAAAAAGGAAGGGGAAGTCAATCTATAACTAAGAAACTACTCAGGTTTTTTTGAAACAGGGTGGGTTCTAAAAGTACCCTAAAGGCCAAATCCAATTCGTTCCCTAGCAACACATAAAAAAAAAACAACACAGCAGAGATTCACAACACAAAAAGAGCAGAGATCGTTCAGAGGACTTACTTATTCTTCTCGGAAAGCCGGAGGTTGTACAGTACGGTTTTCCCGTTCCTTATGTCGCAGCAAAGAAAAAAAAAAGCCCGTGGTTGAACTCCGAGAACACTGAGTTGAGCGATTAACAAGAGACGTTTTCAGGAAAGCAAGGAGAAATTGCCGAAAAAGATGGAACAGTGAAAGCCTAGCCTTCTTATAGTCGTGACCAGGATGCTCGTGACCGTTGGATCTAAGGGAGGAACCCGGATGAACGCCAGGTGTCGACTGCAAGAGAGGTCTGCCAAGTTAAACAGACATCTGAGATCAGCGCACTGTGAAGACACCTCTACACGGTCGATTCGTCCCCTTTTTGGCGGGAACCCGGCTGATGTTTGACAAGTGTCAAACGTAGAAGAAACCCTAAAGTTGATTTGATAAGTATTTAAGCAGACTTGACTGTTGCGTGTCTCAAGACAAAGTGCTTGAAAAGAGGCGACGAAATATTTCTCAACAACGGATCGACCTCCAACAGAGCAAATCAGCACACCATCTTTATATAGTTCCCGGCACCAACTCGCAAACTCGTTGTTACCGAGAACTAGGGGACAGATGTTGATGGTGTTTTCAGGACCTATGTTATTTAAAAAATACGACAGGGGTAATTCTCTCCCCGGTCAAAACCGTTAAAGCCGACCCGACCACAACAGGTAAAGACCGACCACTTTGGTCCGGATGACCGAGCACTATCAAATCGACAGAAACACTCTCAGTATAAAAGACTATCGTGACCGACCTCATGAAGACCGACAGACAGACGAGATATGCTCAAGATGATGACACCCTATTCTTCCGAATAAGATAAACAAATTATCCTACTCTCACAAGGAGATGGAGTCAGAATCCAAAAGGAATAAGAAAAGAGAAGGCAATATTAGACTAGGAATCCTTGCAAGAAGAGAAGACTGAGTTCAAACTAGGATTTCTTATGCAAATAGGAGTCTGATTTCTGTATTATTATAAATAAGAGGGCAGAGTATGTGTAAAGGGCATCATAAAAAAAAAAAAGTGATCAGAATCATCAAGCTCCGACTTGTAAACACAAGAAAGAGCCGAGAAAAGTATTTGAGTAAATAA
Organism: Zanthoxylum bungeanum; assembly: GCA_019454045.1. Classification (NCBI taxonomy): domain Eukaryota; kingdom Viridiplantae; phylum Streptophyta; class Magnoliopsida; order Sapindales; family Rutaceae; genus Zanthoxylum; species Zanthoxylum bungeanum. The sequence continues at coordinate 50,331 of SKCR01026129.1, read as the reverse complement.
AAAGTATTATCTTGTTTTTTTTTCGTGGACGTAGGTCGGATCCAATTCCACCGAACCATGTTAAATCTTCTCGTCGATGGGTGTGTTTATCTTTTTTTCGCTAAATTTGCCTTGGTCCCCCATAACCAAACAAATTCACTGTTGAAGGAGGATTCCCTCAGTGGTGATATTCCCGTATTGCCCTGAGACCAAAATCCACCGTCACACCTTATTCTCACCAAAAAATTACCCAATATATTATCAAGTATATAATATTAATCCTAAAGTGTTAGAGATTAATTTGTGTGCTTGAAATGAAAATTTTTCTAGGGTTTAAGAGTTAAACTTTAGGGAAGTTTTATTATCATTCTGAGTGATCAAACCATCTTTTGGTCACCAAGATTTGTTCTTCAAGTAACTTGATTGGGTAGATAGGGTAGAGATGAAGATGCAAGATCAAGTGTGGGGCTTATGTTGGGGGCTTCACAAATTGGAAATGAATATAAAAGCTATTGTAGGTAAATTTATTTTGTAAATTTATGGATTGGGTTGTTGTTGGAAGAATTATTTATGGAATTATTGGATAATTGAAAGCATGTATGTGTGGAATTTTTTAAGCATTAAAGTGTATGAAAATTAGTGTATGGATGATATAATGATTTTAATGCTTGGTTTATATTTGACAATTGTTGGAAAATATTTTGATGATTGGATTAATTTTATTAAGTGTTGATAAAATTGTTAAAATGTGTTTAGAATATTTATTTAAGCTTATGGATTATATTGATGTATGGAAAAATTAATATATGATGAAATATGAATTATAATGCATTAGAATAATTTAGGCTTATGGAAGTAAATATTTAATACACATTTTAGGGTATTGTCGAAAAAATTAAAAAAAAATTGCTCGGGATTTGATCCCGTGCGCATTCCGCTGCACCTCGGCATATCCGTTCCTCCTAACAAGTGGTATCAGAGCGATACATGCTAATAATTGTTCATGTCCTTTACAATTTTTCCTTGATTGTATAAAATGCCCATGCATACATTTAATTGTTGATTATATGTTTAGGCATTTTTTTAATATACATGAATACATTTAAATATTTGTATGTGTTTGAGCATGTAAAATCTCTACACTTGATCTTAGTGTCAATAATTTTGTATGAAAATATGACATGGTCTGGCTAGTCTATACGTGATAGTTAAACCATTATGATTATTTCCAATATTGCTAAAGCGTGAGGGATTGGTTATAATGTTTTGTTCTAATCCCGTTAAGCATAAGATGAGTCAAATTTAAGAGAACGTATTATCCAATATTGCTAAAGCGTGAGGATAATTTAGTATCCTACTTTTGACGATAGACAAGTTGATCTAAAAATTGAATTATCCAATATTGCTAAAGTGTGAGGATAAGATTCGATTTAGGACCGAATGTAAGAGTTGCATGAGATGCAATTGACAATAGTTGTCTACCTCTCGAATTTACAATGGTCAATATTGCTAAAGCGTGAGACTTTTGTAAATGTCAAGAATGATCTACTTCTCATTGTGAGATTTAAGAGTTAAATTTCTGTATTCTTGTTTGTAGAGATTATAAAGAATATGTAAGACAATGCGAAGGCACTTTATACAAAAAGTAATTCCATACTTTATTTAGTGTTTTTATCATGGTATATAAATATTATTATCCTTTTAATTTTGTTTTATCTTCTGTAGACATAATGTCTGTTTCGAACCCGCTTTGAGCTTTTTCATACTTTCCTCCCGGAGGGAAAACCTGTTAGCCCACATGTGATGAAGCTAATATATTGTATCGAAGAGCTCGAAAGGATGGATATTCCTATTGACAACCGCCTCAGAATAGTATGATTCTCTCGCATCTCTTCCTAAGTCTTTCAAGGAATTTACTGTTAACTTTAACATGCATAAGATGCTTCTCACCTATTATAAGCTGCATAATATGTTACCGACTGCTCAAAATGACATGAATAAGAATAGTTTTGCTTTCATGTCACTGTGCTTCTTCTTCTTCTGGACCTTCTCAGGCTTCTCAAAAGCCAGCTGGGAAGAAACATAAAAAGAAAAAGAAAGTTGCAGGTAAAGGTCCTAAGGTTGCTTCTGCAGGGGTTTCTAAGTCAAAGGTGAAGACATATGTTGCAAAAGGAAAATGTTTCCAATACGTCATACTTGGACACTGGAAACCACAATTGTCCAAAGTATTTAGCTTCTTTGAAGAAAGCTCCATCAGGTATTTTTTTCCTATTATTTAGATTACACTTGCTTTTTATTCTAGTTCGACTTGGGTGTTAGACACCGCTTGTCCTTCTCATATTTGCAATTCGTTACAGGATCTGAGGGAAACTAGAAGATTAAAGCCGAGAGAGATCCAGCTACGAGTAGGGAATGAAGATTCTCTACAAGTAGAAGCAGTAGGAATTTTATTTTTGAAACTCTATGATGAATGTAATATTAAACTTAATAACTGTTATTTTGTGTTGTCTATGATACGAAAAATCATATCACTTCCTACACTTGACAGCGAAGGATTTCATGTAAATATTAAAGATGGTCTTTTGGATTTATATGATAATATGAATGTTTTGCTTATTTCATGTCCCATGGTTGATGGTCATTACATTCTAACAAAAAGTTGTGATGTCTTTAATATAGAGAAATCTAAAAGGAAAAGATCGGATGAAGTAAATAGCAGAGAACTGTGGCATATGAGATTAGGTCATATAGGCATAAAATGCCTAACCAAACTAGTTAAAGATGGTTTGATATCGAATCTAACCATAGAGCCTTTACCAGTTTGTGAATATTGTATTCAAGGTAAAATGACCAAATCTTCATTTAGTGGTGTTGGACACCGTGCTAATGATTTATTGGACTTGTACATTCTGATGTATGTGGTCTAATAAATCATGCTGCCATGGGTGGGTTTCAATATTTTGTAACTTTTATCAATGATTTGTCATGATATGGTTATGTGTTTCTTATGAAACACAAATCGGAAACTTTTGAAAAGTTCAAAAAATACCGATTTGAAGTAGAGAAACAAACCGAAAAAAACACTTGAAATGTCTTCGATAAGATCGGGACGGTGAGTACATGAGCAGTGAGTTCGTGAGTTATTTAAAAGAGAATGAGATTCTCGCTCAGTATGCTCCTCCAGGCACTCCTCAACACAATGATATTTCAGAGAGGAGGAATCAAACTTTATTAGATATGGTTCAATCGATGATGAGTTTTACTAATCTACCTATATACTTGTGAGGCCATGCTCTAGACATTGCCGCTCATCTTCTAAACAAATTTCCATCGAAATCCGTTCCGAACACTCCGTATGAGTTATGGACTAGAAGGAAACCGAGTCTTAAGTATGTTAAGATTTGGAGTTGTCCTGCTGATGTAAGAGTTGCACAACGGGATAAACTTGCACCTAGACGGTACAAGTATCGATTCATTGGATATTCTAAAAATTCCATGGGATATCAATTCTATGATCCCGAGAGCCGAAATGTGTTGTTGCTTGAAATGAAACTTTCTTAGAAACACAATTTGTGTTAGAAAGTGCAGATAATAGATTGATTGATCTTGATGAAGTCAATCAAAGTAACATTGAATCGACGATAGAACCAGAAGTTCAGGAAGATGAGATACATTTGACACAACCACCTCGTAGGTCACAAAGGATATCGAGACCCCCTGTCAGGTACAGGGCAACATCTGACAATGCCCTCGATGTTTTCTTAATCGAAGAAAATGATCTTTTGACCTACAGATAGGAGATGTTAGACATCGATGCGGAGAAATGGCTGGAAGCTATGAAATCCGAGATTGCCTCAATGTATGATAATCAAGTCTAGGACTTGGTTTTGCTTCCCGACGGAATTGTTCCTATCAGTTTTAAATGGATTTACAAGAGGAAGCGGGGGCCCGAAGGAAAGGTTGAAACCTTTAAGGCCCGACTAGTAGCAAAAGGATATACTCAGAAATCTGGTATTGATTATAAGGAAACCTTTCCCATGTAGCCATGCTTAAGTCAATCATGATTTATTGCCGCACATTATGATTATGAAATTTGGCAGATGGATGTGAAAACGGCTTTTCTGAATGGAAATCTTGAGGAAGATATCCATATGGAACAACCCGAGGGATTCACATTTGGCAAAGATCCAATCTGGTATGTAAGCTTAAAAGGTCTATTTATGGACTTAAACAAGCTTCCCATAGTTGGAATCTTCATTTTGACGATGTGATCAGATCGTCTGGTTTTATTAAAAACGAAGAGGAATCCTATGTCTATAAAAAGGCTAGTGGGAGCATGGTAGTCTTCTTAGTGCTTTATGTTGATGATCTATTTATTATCGGAAACGATATAGGTATGTTACAATCTGTCAAAACCTACCTAAGTAAGAATTTCTCCATGAAGGATTTGGGATATGCCTATTATTTACTAGGTATAAAGCTTTATAGAGATAGAGCGAGGAGGTTGATAGGACTCTCTCAGTCCAAGTACATTGATTTGATCATAGAAAGGTACAATTTTGTTGACTGTAAGACAATCAATGTACCTTTTAAACAAGGTATTCATCTATCTAATAAAATGTGTCATAAGACAGATGATGAAAGGGCTAAAATGGTTAGCCAGCCTTATACTTCCGATGTAGGTAGCATAATGTATGTCATTTTATGTACTAGACCTGATATCAGCATGGCTGTAAGTGTTACAAGTCGTTATCAGTCTGATCCGGGTCAGGACTATTGGATGGCAGTGAAACATATCCTGAAATACCTTAAGGGTACAAAGGATAAGTTTCTCATTTATGGAGAAAATGACTTACAATTGAGAGGTTACACGGATTCAGATTTTCAATCTGATCCAGATGATAGAAATTCTACATCTGGGTTTGTGTTTTCTCTCAACGGCGGTGCCATTAGTTGGAAGAGCACTAAGCAGGGTTCGACTGCTGATTCCACCACCGAGGCAGAATACATTACTGCTTCAGAAGCCACAAAGGAAGCTGTCTGGATCAAAAAATTTATTGCGGAGCTTGGAGTAGTCCCATCTATAGTAGATCTTGTTCCATTATTCTTGGACAACAATGGTGCAATAGCTCAAGCCAATGAACCTCGCGCTCATTAGAAATCTAAGCATGTGGAACGAAAGTATCACATAATTAGAGAAATTTTCGCTAGAGGTGACATTATAGTTTGTAAAGTACGAACTAAGAAAATGTAGCGGACCCACTAACTAAAGCCTTAACTCCCAAGTTGTTTGAGAAGCACGTGGAGTCTATGGGTATTATATACCATCATGAATGACACTAGATCAAGTGGGAGTGTTGGAAATTGTGATCAAGTACCATTCACTTTTTGTATTAATATTTATTATTTATGCAATGTAATATTTTCTTTATCATGATTATTTATTTATTTGTATGGTAATTTCTTACTTTTATTTTTATATTGTGAATCTAAATGTTGGATTACTCAAAGAGTTAGAGATTTCGAGTTTCACTCGGAACCTTATATGAAATTAGTAAAGACCCAATTGTTATAATATATGGTGATATAGTTGCAAGAGTTGCAAATGGTGTTGAGAAATATCACGTATTCTCTCGAATATAAATTATTCCTGGTCTAGATCTATTGACATGGTTCGGTCATTATATTGGTAAGACTAGTGCATTGTCTATATATGTAATGGACATATGGTTTGTCTCAATAGACTATGAACTTAGCGGAAGTTCGTATAGAAATGTGGATATTCATTAGTGGAATGAATATCGAACAAACTCATAGAAGATAACTAATATATATTCCATATAACTGTCAATAGTTATCTTTTCAAGTTGAGTTGTTATTGTGGCCCTTTGACTTGAGACACCACAGTGATCTTGTGAGTGATTCTCTATGCCTGATACCATGCATGTCAGAAAACTTTTATGGTCTGACCTCTGGATGACTTTTAGGTATAGACCGATGCTCACGAAGATCGGTGTATGTTAATATGAGGATTCGTCAGTCTATATGGTTGGATTTTGTTTCCATAATTTTCATAGTATATTTAGAAAATCTTTCGGTCGAAAGTTCGTTGAAGAAATTGTTTCTTTAACATTATAAATAATATTGAAAAAGAGTTTTGCATATATTATTTATTAATGGAATATAATTATGAAAATTTATTATATATTGAGTAGATAAGGTTTTGACAGTAAAACTATAACCTTACTCAATTGGAGACGATTATGACGAAAGGACTATAAATTAACGTTTTATCCTCAACTTGCATGGTTCAGCGTGTCGTGTTCTTTTTAGCCATGATTTGTAGGTGGGCAGGGCTTCATGAATATGTATGCAAGTATATGAAATATATATGTATATATATAAGTAACAACCGAACGTCAGCGTAGAGAGTTTCACTATATTAAGTTTACTCGTTGAGCACTAGGGCGACTTTCGTCAAATATTGACAAAGTGTTTTGGGTTTAAGGATTAAATTGTTTGATCCGATAATTCATGAGATTAATTAATTTAATTGAATTAATTAATTTTATATCAAAAGTTATATAAGTTTATTGTATAATAGATGTTAATTTGATTTACATAAAATTAGTAATTAATTAGTGAATTAATTTAATTGTTAAATTAATATACAAAATTAATTACTTAGTTTATACAATAAATATATTAATTATTTAAGGTAATTATAGTTAAGTAATTGAATGGTTTTTTGTTAAAGTAACTAAAATCATTTAATTGCAATTTAGTTACCTTGGTTGGTGAGATAATTTTATTTTAACTTGGTTAAGTTAATTTTTGAAATATTTGGTGTAGGGAAAAGATTCACTTGAACCATGGTTTAATTAATTGGTTTGGTTTTGTTTTTCTTTATTTTAATTTATAAAAACAAAAAAAAAAGGCAAAAAAATTCTTTCTCCACTTACTTCACTCACTGCCTCTACCGAGAAAATAGAAAATTAAATAAAACAAAAAAAAAAAAAATTCTTTTCACCTCCACCCCTCTATTTTGCTCTCTGCCGAACAAGAAAAGCTGAATTTTTATTTTTTTTTTTGCTTTTGGCTCTACAAATTCAAGCCTTATTCTCACCAAAAAAATTACCCAATATATTATCAAGTATATGGAATTAATCCTAAAGTGTTAGAGATTAATTTGTGTGCTTGAAATGAAAATTTTTCTAGGGTTTAAGAGTTAAACTTTAGGGAAGTTTTGTTGCCATTCTTGAGTGATCAAACCACCTTTTGGTCACCAAGATTTGTTCTTCAAGTAACTTGATTGGGTGGAGGTAGAAGAAGATCAAAGAGCTTGTTGGATTTGGGGCTTACATGCAAAGTTCACAAATTGGAAAAGGATTAAAAGCTATTGTAGGTTAATTTATTTTGTAAATTTATTGATTGGGTTGTTGGAAAAATTATTTATGGAATTATTGGATAATTGAAAGCATGTATGTGTGAAATTTTTTAAGCATTAAAGTGTATGAAAATTAATGTATGGATGATATATTGATTTTATATGCTTGGTTATATTTGACAATTGTTGGAAAATATTTTGATGCTTTGATTAATTTTATTAAGTGTTGATAAAATTGTTAAAATGTGTTTAGAATATTTATTTAAGCTTATGGAAATTATATTGATGTATGGAAAAATTAATATATGATGATATATGAATTTTAATGCATTGGAATAATTTAAGCTTATGAAAGTAAATATTTTAATAAATATTTTAGGGTATTGCCGAAAAAAAAATTTAATCGGGATTTCATCCCGTGCGCGTTCCGCTGCACCTCGGCATATCCAGTCCTCCTAACAGTTAGGCCACTCAATAATGACCTAGAATTGTTCTTGAGTTGTTTCATGGTGGTGAGACTTGTTTGGTGTTGTAGAGATTAGATTAAAGTGTTGGATTGAATTAATTTGGTGTAATTTGTTCAATTTGTTGAATTTATAAAATTAGGGTTTATACCCTTTTCAAATTTGGGTTTTTTCATATATGCGTTGTATAATGATGTATATATGATGTATATTTAATTTGGTATTGATTGGATTTGATCTTGACTTTTTTTGAACAATATTGGACTAAAACGATCAAAATTGAAACCTTATGGCCTTCACGATAATTTGAAGAAAATATAGTATTTTCAGTTTCCAATGTGTTTTGATTTGTATGACATGTTTAAATCATTTTGGTATTGATTTGGAATCACTCAAAATTATAATTGACAATTTATGGACTAAAATGATCAAAACGTAATGTTTTGGGACTTTTCGGTATTATTGAAAAATTCTAATTTTTTGAGTAAAAATCTGTTTTGTTGAGTATTGAGTGATTAAAATAAATTATTTTATTTTAATTACCCAAGAAAAATAAAAGAAATCGGAAAATTTGATTTTCCTTTGATTTTTCGGCATTCCGTTACGTTACCCGTACTGATTGCCTAAAACCCCAACACTTCATCCTAATGTGATGGTACCCAGTATTTAAATCAATCTTATAGAATATACAAGCTCCCTGCAACACATCTAGCATATCATCAAATCTAGGAATATGATGGTGATACTTTACCGTGATGTTGTTGATCGCTCGGCAATCTACACGCATTCACCAAGTTCCATCATTCTTTGGTACCAACAGCACTGGGAACACACATGGACTCATGCTCTCCCGCACATACCATTTGCTCAGCAACTTTTCAACTTACTTTTGAATTTCTTTCGTCTCCTCGGGATTACTTCTATAGGCTGGTCGATTTGGAATGATTGCTCCCAGAATAAATTCAATACGGTGCCCTATCCCCATAATAAATGGCAACTCCTTAGGGATGTCCTCAACAAATAAATCTTCAAATTCTTGAAATAATGCCATGGTGTTAGCTTGTTCAATATTAAAGAATGACTTCTTGCATACAAGTAAGATCATAAGCTGTTGCTTTTGAACTCTCTCCCCACTTCCCCAATTTTGGCAAAGAATGTGGATCTCACTCTCTCCACTTTTTCTTTTAGGCTATTTCCCTATGTTTCCCTTCGGTGCGCTCAGACCCACTCTCTAATTCCCTTATAGCTATCAATCTCTTCGTTTAACTTCAATTGGTCATCGTACACTTGTTTCGGGGTCAACGAAATGAATGTGACTTTCTTTCCATCTTTGTTAAAACTGTATCGATTCATAAACCCATCATGAATGACATTTCTATCACACTTCCAAGGTCTTCCTTACAACAAGTGTCCAGCATGCATCAGAGCCACGTCACACATCACCTCTTCACAAAGTCTCCCAATCTTGAAAGTAAGCAACACTTGCTTTATCACCTATACTTCCCCACAATCATTCAAACACTGAAGTTTATAAGGTTGTGGGTGCTTAAGTGTAAGTAACCCTAATTTCTCTACTATGAGGGTGCTAGCAGTATTTGCACAACTCCCACTGTCAATGATCAAACTACACAATTTATCTTTCACCAAACACCTTGTATAGAAATACTCTCCTTATGATACTCAATGTCATCAACTCTAGCTTGTGCACTCAAAGCACATCGAGCAACAAGTAATTTACCTTCGACCTCTAATTCTTCCTCACTATCCTCTACCAAACTGTTGGGGTTTTATTACGAATTACAGGGTTAGCGCAGCGGAATGCGGAAAAATATTTTTCCGATTTCAAAAATTTTTCTTGGAACAATTAAATAAACTTATTTATTTAATTAACCAATACTTAAATTATGAAATTATAACCCAAGAAATCATATTTCTTTTAATTACAAAATTACCCCAAACTTTTGCAAATTCATTACTTTAGTTTTAAATATGTCAATAAAATATTTAATAGATTCCAAATTAATCCCAAAATAATTTTTATAATTTTGCAACAAAACCAGAAACTTTTTCAGATTTGTGAAAACTGCCCAGAATTTTTCCAGAATTTACAAAACAGCTTAGAATTTTAATTAATTATAATTTGGCCCAATTTGTTCAAAACACATCAAGATCAACTCCAATTAATCCCAAATTTTACATGCATCAAATATACATCAAATTAAAGAATATATATGAAAAGCCCCAAAATTTGAGTGGGTTAAGAACCCTAATTTAACAAATCACTCAAATTAGGTAATTTACACTAAATTAATAAAATTCAATACTTTAATCTTCAAATTACCACACCAATTAATTCTCACCATCATGAATTAATCAAGAACAATTCTAGGATAATTATGAATGGCTAATTAACTCTAGTATGGCAACTTTAATTTTCTAATTAATTTATTAAGCTTAATTACATTAATAAGCAAATAAATTAATTCTACGTGCATAAACACATCCAACAAGCATCCAACAAATTTAATTACAAACTAAAAGAGTACATGCATGATCTTAACTACACAATTGAAGCTAAGAATTATGAAACAATTTTTCATGAAGAAGAAGAAAGAAAATAAATGCAAATTCAATTTTGCCTTTCTTTTCTTTTTCTTTTCCAAAATGCCCTCAACTCACTTTTGTTATTTTTTTTGAAGTTGTGTAAGTGTTTGGAAAAATGAAACAAATCCAATTTTGTTCCCAATTCCAAATGGCCGATTATTTCACCAAAAAAATAAAGAAACAATTACTTTAATTTTTTATCAATATAATTGGTACACATTTTGGCTTTAATAAGTCGTCAAAATGTGTTCCAATTATATCATGCCATTTCTCACTTAATAAAGTTGAAATTATCACTTAAAGATATTTATTTTATAAATTAATTTAATTATTTAACAATTAAATAAATAATTAATAAATTTAAATATCTTAAATATATGTATTATATTTACAATAAACATCTCAAATACATATATCAATGATATAAATCAAATATCACAATTTGATATTTTATTAATGTGTATTTAATAAAATCAAGTATTAAATAAAACACACATTAATTTTGGAAATGACCGTTAGGTCCCGAATGCATGTATTTTTTGTTTAACCATTAAACGAGTTATAAATAATCAGTATTATTTATAACAGTTGCCCTAATGCTCTACGAGTAAATTTCATTAGTGAGACTCACTAGATTAAGGCATATCCGTCACGAAATCAAATTACGTGTCCATAATTCACCCACCCGTAAATTATGACGAACACAGATAAACTCTCTGAATCATACAAGTCGAGGTCACTACATACGTATAATCCCTCTGTCACAGGTATCTGGATTAATCCAGAGATATAGATACAAACGTCAAATCTCTATAGATATAATCACGTCGACGTTTCCATTAGCAATCCCTCAAATAACACTTAGAACTAATTTCTACAGTGTACCACGAGCCCATGGATTTAACAGATGCTAATTCCATATTGAATACCTATGATCTGTACACAGAGCTGACGGATCCTATCTTGATACACACAGGATATCCTGAGCATTAGTCCTCACCCAACGAACAGGTGGGGGTCTGATCTAAATAGATCAGTGACGTGACTGTCATCTCAGTATGGAGGATAACTCAGATATCCACAGTGGTATCTCAAGTCAAAGAATCATTATGTTCACTCAACCCGAGAAGATTCTTATTGACGTTGGTCTACCATCCATTAAGAATCTTCAGTGAGTCGTTCAGTGTTTATCCGTTATAAATACATACACGTCTATACGAGTCTCTAAGACTCATGGTTCACCGAGAAACCATCAGAATCCAAGATTCCAATATACGACATGTACCAGTCTCTACGGGTTTACTTTACTGACCAAGTAGTGTATACCTTGACCGGGAACTGTCTAAGAATGACAACGTTATGATACAACTCAATTTCTGTTGTGACGTTTTTGCAACAGTATCATAACTAATCATTCTAAGGTCGGTTACGTCTTTACCATATTAAAGAAGAAGTTATATAAAAGAAACTGTTCATTTTATTCATAAAGAGGTAAGCTTTGACGCCTTGCATCATCCCAATATCATTCCCAATGATAAGGATTTCGTCAACATAGAGAATTTAAAATACCACCATACTCCCACTGGCCTTCTGATACACACATGATTCTTTCGAATTCTTGAGAAAACCAGACAATTTGATTATCTCGTCGAATCGAAGATTCCAACTTTGGGAAGCCTGTTTAAGTCTATAAATGGACTTCTTCAGCTTGCATACCATGCCCGAGTTCTCGCTGGATGCAAAACCTAGACGTACTTGTTCGAACCTCTCTAGTTCGCCTATCACTAAATCTAGGTTTATTCATTTCAGAATCATATTCAAACCCATCCTCTTCATCTTCAAACATGTTCTCAGCCTCTTCTTCATCCATAGGTGTTTGCCTATGCACATTTCTTTTTACCATGCGAGGCATGCTTTCGACCTTAGGCTTGGCCGATTGTTCTCTTTTGATACTCCTCACTTCACCTCTTAAATCAGCCATTTCTCGATTAAGCTTTTCAAGTTATTGGAATATAGCGGTCATTGTCGCTTCAAGCTTCAGGTCTCTTTGTTCTTAAGGGGTCATTTCACTTTTCTCGTTGCTCTTAGCCATTTAGAAACAAAAAATAGATGTTAGTACAAAAGATAAAAATAGAATAATTAAAACCTCACTAACCTCACGTGTTTGCATTCGAGATGTTGCTCCACTCGTGTTTCACTCAAATAGGCTTTTATCGATGTTGTGCTCACACACTCTGCCTTTTTCCACTCTTAAATGTCCTTTTTTATTTTCTTTTAGAACTAATACTTGAATCATAAATGAGCAACGATACGTCGACTCCCACAACCAATAGGTTTTAGACAAATAAACAAAAAGAAAGGGACAATGAGGTAAAAATGTGATGAGCGGAAAATATATCAATATTTACCGCCCCTTTTACCTAATATTTTGTATAGTTTCTCGAGTTTTAAGAACGTTTTAATGTGTTTTAGTTTATTTTACAAATAAAATAAAATCAGGACTTAAGGGAATCAATCAGGACGAAATGTGGAACAAATAAGGGCAAAACCTGGACTTGACATTTTGATTTTGAGATTGAAAACTTCAAATGGCGTTTTAACGAAGTACAATTTTGGAAATTTTAGCTTTACGTAATTGTAGTATTTTGGCCATAACTTTTTATTCTGATATCGAATTGAGGTGATACAAGTTCCTGATTAAAGAACATCAAAGATCTACAACTTTGAAGTTCATAAGATTTTCGAATTATGGATTTTTCATTACCGAAATTGATAAAAAAAATCCGAAAGTGTGTTATGTGTAATTATTAAAGTCATTTTAAATAAAAAAGTAAAATAAAATAAAAAAAATGAAAATTTTCAAACTTCCACCAAACATGCTTGTATATTTGGTGGAGGATTTGGTGTCATGTTTGGTGGAAAAAATTGGTGGAGAAATTAGTGCAAGCCTTTATATTTTCCTATAAATACCAATGTAAAATTTATAAATTTTTCATGCTTTCTTTGGGGGATTTCTCCATGAAAACCTAAAAGAAAGTGTCTTGCATTTTATTTAAGTTTTCTTGTATTTTCTCTTTATTTATTTAATAAATTTTTGTGTGTTTTTAATTACATCGTGATTGAGTAATCTCTTTTTGCTGGAGTCTAGGGTGAAACTTTTAATATAATAATTTAGATTTACTTCCTTAACTTAAATAAGTATATTGAATTAATTATTTACCGCCTATATGACCGGTTTTACATTATTGGACTTAGTTTCCGCCGATATGGTTGGTTTAGGTGCTAACCTTGTTACCGCCTACATGGTCGGTTTATATGATTTTGTTACCGCCTATATGGTTCGTTGGACTTTGGACAGATGACATTCACCGCCTATATGGTCGGTTTTAATATAATTAATTCAAGAAATGATTATTTGATAAGGGAGTAATCTATATTTGAAGTATTAAAAGTGAAATACCTAGCTCCAATATTTTCTTTTATTGTTGTAATTTTCTTTACTTTTTTAATTTTCTGTTATGTTATTTTGTTTAACTATGCATTTTGTAATTTTAGGTATGTTTTGTAAGTAAACATATTATCTAGGGGTGTGATGAATTCCAATATCACTGATTTATAAAGTTGGTTATTTTATGTCTTGGGTAATATAAAGGTTTATTTATTGAGTCTTAAGCTTAATGCTTCTTATTAACTGGCCACTAATAAAATTGATTTGGTAAATTTAAAATGAACTTGGAAAATGGATTTAGGTTTAGCCTTAGACTCAATAGCTCACGATCTCACCTCAGGGCAAATGACTCTTAGGTAGATTTCCTTATAGGATAGGAATATACCTGTCGGGCGAGGGTAGCCATAATTGGAACTTAATCTTAATGAATTCATGTAACTTGGTTAACATCAGAATATAGTTAATTGGGTTACTTTGGGTGTTTGCATCTGACCATCGGAAGAGGATTTTGCATATTTTCGTGTTCCAGGTTAATAAACCGATATATTGCACAAACATAAGATAATCACTTCATCTTTAAAAGATATTGGAAGGATTCACAACCCTGGATAGTTTCATAATATTGAATTTTCCTTAAATTTACTTTCGCACTGTTTTATTTACTTGTTTTAGATAAAAATCACCATCCAATCAACAACCATTCTATTAGATATTTGTAAACATTTAACTTCATAAATTGATAGCCTAGGTAGTAAGTCCTCATGGGATCGATACATTTTATACTACTTGAGCGATACGTGTGCTTGCATAACGTGAGTGATTTCACCGATCAAGTTTTTGGCATAGTTGCTGGGGACTTATTTATCTTTCACTATTAATTTTGGGGTTAGATACTTTTACTTCTGTCTAATTATTTTTATTTATTACTTTTTTTTACTTGTGTTTCAGGTTCTTAGTCACTACATGAGAAGAACCAGAAGCTTTGAAATCCGTATGCTTGACCCAAAAATTGAAAGAATCATCAGATAGTTGAGAAGGGAAAGACGAGAAGGCCAAGAAGCACTGATCAACATCAACAATCAAGAACCTCTTTATATCATGCATTATACTTCCTCCCTCACCAGAAAATACGTGTGACATCAAAACATGCATCCAGATGATACAGCAGTCAGTTCAGTTTGGGGGGAATGCAACTGAAGATCCTAATGCCCACATTAGCAACTTCTTGGAATTTTGCGGCACATTCAATTACAACCGAGCGGCAGAAGAAGCAATAAGACTGCGTGTGTTTCCATATTCTTTGAAAGACATAGCTAAGGCTTGGCTACATTCACTATCAGCAGGTTCCATCACAACTTGGAACATTCTAGCCACCAAATTTCTTGCAAAGTACTTTCCCCCAGCCAGAACTGCAAAGCTGAGGAATGACATTACATCCTTTGTACAACATGACTCAAAATCCCTCTGCGAAGCTTGGGAAAGATACAAGGAGTTGCTCAGAAAATGTCTTCACCATGAGATTTCAAAGTGGCTATAAGTCCAAACCTTATACAATGGACTTTATGGACTGATGAGAACCATAATAGATGCTACTGCTGGAGGAGCTTTAATGGAAAAAGTAGACGATCAGGCTTGAGACTTAATTGAAGAAATGGCCAACACTAATTATTTATAGCCAACAGAAATGAACATGATTCAACAAATTACAGAAATTTACGAAGTTGAAGCCAACACAGCAATGAATGCCAAGCTCGATCAGATGTGTAAACTCATGGAAACACTTAGCACGAAAGTTATGAACATCGTCGATTCCATAAGTTCACCATATGGAGGAGCACCAGAGGCAAACTAACATGATGAGATGGTGAACTATGTCAGCTACTTCAACATACGGGGAAACAATCAATATTCCAACACTTACAACCCAATGTGGAGGAATCATCCCAATTTCGCATGGAGCAACAATTCAGGGCAAAGGAACAATCCACCACCCGTATTCCAACAGCAAAACAAAAAAATCCAGAAGTTTGAAAAAGAACCAGAAATAAAAGAATTGCTTGCAGAGATGTTCAAAAAGCAAGAAGAAAATATGATGCTATATTTCAAGCCCAAACAGCATTCAATCAAAGCCAATAAGCTTTATAAAGGCATTGGAAAATCAATTGGGGTAACTGGCCAATGCTCAGAGTTACAGACATCAAGGTAACCTTCCTAGCAACACAGAACCAAATCCAATGAACATGGGGAATGAGCAATGTCATGCCATCACTTTGAAAAGTTGGTACTGAAATCAACAAAGATGTTGGAGTCGAGGCAACTGCTGAGGAATTTCAAAAAGAAAGCAACGAAGCAGATCCACAGATGGAGGAAAGAGAAGCAAAAGCAAATTATCGAGAAAGATTCACTCCACATCCACCAGTTCCACAGCGTCTTCAGAAAAATAAACTAGACAAACAGTTTGCTCGATTCCTGGAGATATTTAGAAAGCTCCATATCAGCATTACATTTGCAGACTCTCGAATTGGCTGCAGCTCTTACAAAGGCAATGGATCCAAATTCATGAAAGATATTCTATCATGAAAATGAAGATTGGGAGATTACGAGAAAATAACATTGAGAGAAGAATGCAGCGCCATCATTCAGAGGATGCTTCCCCCTAAATTGGAAGATCCTGGCAGTTTCATTATCCCTTTCACCATAGGAGAACATAACTTCGGTAAGGCTATGTGTGATTTAAGTGCTAGTATTAACTTGATGCCTTTTTTCCATTTACAGGAAACTGCAGATTAGAAAGCAAAGCCCACCTCAATCTCTTTGCAAATTGTTGATAGAGTGCTCACATTTTCGAGAGGTGTAATTGTTGGGTTTCTAATTAGTCCCAGGATCGATTTCAAGCAAGAAACACATGTGAATACTCAATGAAGAATGGCGGAAACATACTTACATTGATCGGTTATGCGATGCGAGGAATAACAAAAAATCTTCCTTGAAGCTCACGATTTTGACTATTTTGTGCTCCTCCATTTTCGGCCATGGTGGTCCTCCAAGCTCCAAGCTTTGTGTGGTGATTCTATGCCCACGGGTGGATTTCCCTATCACCATCATACGACTCCTAAAGCGTGCTAGCACTCCGGAAATTTTGCCGCAAAATTTCCCTTAGCTTCCTTCAACTCTCGGCAATTCAAAATTTTGGAGAGGAAAGAAAATGGCCTAAGGCCGTGAGAGAGGAAATAGTGAGAGAGATGAAGATGTGTTTGGTTGTCAAAAATTGTAATTGATTTTCTAAAAATCTAATACCAATTTTTCTTTCAAAAAGTCAAGGCATTTATGCCAACAACCACCTCCATCACTATTTACATCAAAAGTGACTAGACATCACATCACTCAAAGTGACAAGTGATTTGACGCTTGATGTGACTAGTGGTTTGATGCATGACGTGACTTGTGGGCCGCACTTGAATTCGAAATACGAGTGCGCCCGCGAACACTCTCGGGCTCGGGTTCGCTAATTCCGAATTAATGAATTTTTCGTTACGACGCAATTAAATAATTATGCATAGCAAAATCACTATTCACATCGCTAGCGAATTAATTCTAAATTAACTCGTTCGCCCGAATTAAAATCTAATTTTAATTCCACGTCGAAATCCAATTTCGTATAATATATCGAATATATTATTTTATCGATTAATTCCAAATTAATCGTTCTCTCTCTTTAAATGATATTTTATCCCAGATAAAATATCTCTGTAATTAATCCCAGATTAATTTTCTCTCTCTTATCTAATTAATCCCAGATTAATAAAGTGCGAGTCATACGTCATCGGTGAATCTTCGGGAAGCGACCCATGAGATCCCCGGATATGTTGTCAGTGCGCTCCCATTAACCTCCTTATATACTCAAGAATCATTTTCGTTTTGAATTAAATCATATACCATTATGATTACATCAAAACGATAGTTCTAAGAACCCTATGCTTGTTTCAATCCATACATGGATCGAATAACCTGCAAATCTTGTTTGCTAGATTTGGTACGACAAAACCGTCAGGATATTGTAAACATCCTCCAAAAGGTTTCCGTTTAAGGAAAGCGATTTTGACGTTCAGCTGGCATATTTCATAAATGAAACATATAGCATCAGCAAACATTATCCAAATGGATTTACCGTGGCAACAGGTAAAAGGGTTTCGTCATAATCGACACAATGTTGATAACGATACATTTTCGCTACAAGCCTAGTTTAGTACGTTGGCATGTTGCCTTCCATGTATGTCTTCTTTGAAGACTTATATAGTACCAATAGGCACAATACCTTGCGGTACAACAACTAGTATCCAAACTTAGTTGATATACATGGAATCCATTTCAGATATCATGGCACTTTGCCATAATAGGGAGTCGATACATTGTATCACTTCCTCATACGTAGTCAGTTCGTATTCCTCAATAAGATTGACATCTTTATGAGGTGAGATCAGAACCCATACCCCAGGTTATTTTCTGACTCTCTTCGACTTACGTGGTTCTTGTGTATTCGAAGATTATTGGTATAGTTTCATCCTTGATGAACTATTTATGTTCCATTAAGGAATCGATGCCTGGAATAGTATTACTCCGATTTTTATCGAGTTTTACTTTCCTCCTACTTACCACTGCATATAGGTATTCCTCTTAGGAAAATCGTATGGAGAGCAACAATTAAATGTTCTCTTATGAGTTGTATAAGTATTATACTTTGGTTTCCCTAGGATAACCTATAATTTAGGCGCTTATCCGATTTGGGTTCTAGTTTGGTATCATCCAAAATTATGCCTAGCATTCCCAAATCTTCAGGAATGAGAAAACCTGGTTTCTTTTCTGTTCATATTTAATATGAATATATGAAGTCTGTCAAACATATTTTTTTGGAACCTTATTCAAAATAAGTATTGCACTGTTAATGCATATCCGTTGAAGGAAATGGTAGCTCAGAGCGACTCATGATTAACCTCATCATGTCTAACAAAATTCGGTTTCTTAGTTCGGACACACCATCAAACTGACGTGTTCCGTGAGGAGTCATTATTGAAAGAATACTATACTATTTCAAGTATTTGAGAAACTTATTGCTTAAGTATTTTCATCATGGTCTAACCGTGATGTTTTTATACTTTAGCCGATATGTTTGTCTACTTCGTGTCGAAACTCTAAAAGTTTCCGATTTGTGTTTCAAAGGAAACACATAACCATAACGCGATGCCACATCCGTAAGGTCACGAAATATTCATATCCACCTCTAGCCTAGCTAGATATGGGCCCACTTACGTCACTATGAATAAGGGATAACAGATCGGTGGCATTTGCACTTTTACCAAGTAAAGGCATTTTAGGCACTTTGCCCAATAAACTAGATTCGTAGACATTATTTGAATGGAATCAAATTTGTCCTAGTACCCGCTCTTCGAAAGTGTGGATATACGAGTCTTGTTTAATTGTGTCCCAGACATCAATGCCACTTATAAGTCTCAACTGATTTACTCAGTTTGAGCTATTTGTTTGTCATGTTATACGTTTGAGATTTATTTATATTCAAAATATAAATACTGTTATTCATATCTAATGTGGTTATCTCAATATCATCTTTATAAAATAAAACACTTTAGTGTTCTAGAATATAAAGGTATACCCGCAACGGGTTAAACCCTGATATAGAGATAATGTTTCTAGTCAAACTAGTTACATTTTAACAGTTTCCTAATTTAAGTACATACCCGAAGGGTAGTTCCTAAACTTAGGTATTTACGGTTAAAACAGCGACTCTCGTCCCGTTTTCAATTCGTAGGTAAATCTCAACTGAAGTCAGTCTCATGCTTATCAGCAGATTCTGCACACCAGTACATATTTATGTACCACATCCAGTATCTAAAATCCAATTTTAATACAAGTAGTGAACACTTTTATAACAAACATATTTGAAGTCGGAGCCTTGCACCATCTTCAATTCCTTCATGTCTGCCTTGTCCATACGGAAGTCACGCTTCTGTGTCCCCGTTTGCCATATTTTAGGCAGACATCTTGGGATATGTCATTTATCTTCCCAGAAGACTGTAATGATTTTGGCTTTGCCCTTTTTCACACCTCAGAAGCCTTTGGCCAAGCCTTGGCCTTCTAGAATGTCGAAATAAGATGCGCCTTGCGCTTTTCGCCTTATTGGAAACTTTGGCTTTGTCTCCTTGAGAATAGCCATTAACTCTCCAAGAGTTTACTATTGCAATTTAGTACTTCCAAGATCTAAAGATAGATCTATGAAGATCCTTCAATTTCATTATAATACTATAAGGATCTAATCCTTAGTTCTGATTAAGAAATTAAGGAGTCTATTTGGCAAGCATAATGGATTAAACACTAAAGTTATCATCACATGAATATTCCAAATATCATGTTCTACTATTTGCTTAACTCCGGGCTTAGGCCTAAGATGTTATTTTATCAAATAAAGTAACTTTTTAGTTTTCAGGACTAACCTGAAGTTTTATTCCCAATTTGAAAATTAAAGTCGTTTAAATACATTTTCACACAGGATTACATTTTAAACACTAATCTTTCAATTTTATCTTGATTCTAATAGTCCAACTATTTAATCAACGATTTTAGGTACTATTTATTATAATGATTACTATAGTCTAACTATATAATCAACTATAATTTAATTGATTAAATTCAATTATATTGATTACTATAATCCAATTATAAAATCAACGATAATTTAATTAGTTAAATCAAATATATTGATTACTATAATCCATTATATAATCAACTATAAATGAAATAGTTTGAATACAGTCCAACTGTTTAATTAAAACAACAATTAAATATTAGTCCAACTAATATATTAATTATATGACGAAAAAAGATATGAGCGTGTATGGCAAGTAACTAAACGAATGTTGCAAATTTAATACTTGTCTCCCACTATTTTTCGACGAGCCTCTAACCCTCTGTTGAGTACTCGGGAAACTTTTTTTCCTAGTGGGCTAGGATCCCGTTAAATAACACACAATCTTGACTTTGGCCAACAAATTGTATGATAATTAACTAGGTAGATCTCTAAGATCAATTGGATCCCATCCAATTCCTAGATCCAATATGTGGACATCCAAGTTCGAAACATATATCTTATATATGCCAATATATCCAATATATTGCCTAACCTTTTTCCTTTGAATCAACTAAGCCTTGGCTTTGGCACAACAAACTTAGTGATCCCAGTTAAGCGGAACCCATTGACCTTGGAAAGCTTCATAATCAATGTCGATGGACAAGAAGTGATATTGACTTTGGCCAACAAATCACAACTTGGACAAGACACCGATATGGAACAAAGCTCTCATGATTCAAACACATCTGCGACGGACAAAGGCCTTGACTTTGGCCAACAAACCAATGCCAGTCTTGGATCTTGAGTAAGAATAACTCAATGGAAGGAAAAATGCTTAATATGTAGTGAGGGTTTTTTCGCGTAATTGGCAACCAATTAATTATCTTTGTTAAGGTCTCATCATCATACACCCTTAAACATGCATTATAAACACATAATAAGGAGCGTATAAATAAAATAATAATGATATGAGGATGGATACTTAACACATTTTGTTCTTAGAACAAATCTCTCTCATTCCACTCTCCCGCTAGCACAAGTATTACTTCTACCCGATTACATAACACTTATAAAGAAACCTCATTTATATTGAGGGGAATAGGTGAGAAGAGAAATACACAGAGTAAGGAGGTAATAGGCTGGACACGCAGGTCTAATTAATAAATTCTAAATTTATTACAATAATTTCCAAAATTGCCCCCACCCATCTAATATCCATTTGATATACATTATTCATGCATCGCATTCATGTATTCACACAAGCATGTTATCAATCAATCTAATCCAATTAATTAATCTGAATATTAATGACCATCCAATGTTCAAACAACGGTTTGATTTTGCGCGAGTCAAACTCGTTTTACGAATAAGTACTCAAAGTACGAATTCTTGAATTAAATTAAACTACAACATTAAATCCAATTCAATTTGTATTTAATACTAATTCATTATTTAATTCCAAATTAAATATTTACACTTTTTAATGTACCTTTACGACTTAGATTCTAAATCTAATCGTTACGGGTCTCAAAGCCCGATTAACATCCAATGTTAATTTAATTAAAGTCCAATGGGCTTTTAATTAATTTCTTAAGGCATGGACTTTTGGTCAATATGGGTCAAACCCAAATACCAAAGCTCATTTAAGGAATCACCCTTATTTGCCAAGAAACCAATTTAGGCCCATTAGGCCCAATTAAAATATTAAAGGTCCATTTAAGTCATATTTGGACTTTATGGAAATGGTTTTGGGCCCAATTGGATCCAACCATTTTAGCCTAAACCTAACTTGGTACAACCAAGCCCATTAAGCCCAATTACAACTTTTAAGGCCCAATTCAAAATAAGCCCAATTAATTTAATTTCAAAATTCCAAATTTCATAATTAAATTAACCAAAGTGTATGCCATAACTAAAACCAAATTAATGTTTCCAAAACACCAATTAGCCTAATTAATTATGCTCATTATCATCAAAACATGTCCAACACATTTGAATCAAAAATCAATCATTTTCCATGCTATGTAGTCTCGGTATTTTGGGGTTTTTCATGTCTGATTCGGTTTCAATCCAATTAAATCCACAATCAACATAACCAAATGATTTCAACTCATCCAATGATCAAAATCAAAAAATACCATGACATTAGGGCATAATAACCATTCGACCAAGCCTATGATTTTGGGGAAAAATTATCCAATTCGATTTTTATCAAATTGACAATGCATAACACCATGTTATCATAATTTAAGCATACTCAAACAATAAATTTCACTCAAACATGCTCAAATCAATTTTTCCCAAATTTTACCCTAATCAAGTTTCATGCTCAAAATGGCTTTGATACCATTGTTGGGTTTCTAATTAGTCCCGGGATCGATTTCAAGCAAGAAACACATGTGAATAGTCAACGAAGAATGGCAGAAATATACTTACATTGATCGGTTATGCAATGCGAGGAATAATAAAAAATCTTCCTTGAAGCTCACGGTTTTGACTGTTTTGTGCTCCTCCATTTTCGGCCATGGTGGTCCTCCAAGCTCCAAGCTTTGTGTGGTGATTCCATGCCCACGGGTGGGTTTCCCTATCACCATCATATGACTCCTAAAGCGTGCTAGCACTCCGGAAATTTTGCCGCAAAATTTCCCTTAGCTTCCTTTAAGTCTCGGCAATTCAAAATTTTACAGAGGAAAGAAAATGGCCTAAGGTCGTGAGAGAGGAAAGAGTGAGAGAGATGAAGATGTGTTTAGTTGTCAAAAATTGTAATTGATTTTCTAAAAATCTAATACCAATTTTGCTTTCAAAAAGTCAAGGCATTTATGCCAACAACCACCTCCATCACTATTTACATCAAAAGTGACTAGACATCACATCACTCAAAGTGACAAGTGATTTGACGCTTGATGTGACTAGTGGTTTGATGCATGATGTGACTTGTGGGCCGCACTTGAATTCGAAATGCGAGTGCGCCCGCAAACACTCCAGAGCTCGGGTTCGCTAATTCCGAATTAACGAATTTTCTGTTGCGACGCAATTAAATAATTATGCCTAGCAAAATCACTATTCACATCGCTAGCGAATTAATTCTAAATTAACTCGTTCGCCCGAATTAAAATCTAATTTTAATTCCGCGTCAAAATCCAATTTCTTATAATATATCGAATATATTATTTTATCGATTAATTCCAAATTAATCGTTCTCTCTCTTTAAATGATATTTTATCCCAGATAAAATATCTCCGTAATTAATCCCAGATTAATTTTCTCTCTCTTATCTAATTAATCCCAGATTAATAAAGTGCGAGTCATATGTCATCGGTGAATCTTCGGGAAGCAACCCATGAGATCCCCGGATATGTTGGCAGTAAATCCGGTCGTCGGACTATCCGAACACCTACGTACCTAGTACTACGTTTTTACCGATTTACAAGACAAGGTTGGCTTCTAGCAAAGCACTGTGCCTACCCAATTCTCCAGAAATATCCTTACAGGAATAAGTGATCTATATCAGGCGTTGTATACGTAGTATTGTGTATTACGATCCAGTATCGGATGTCACATGCTAGGCCTGGGGCTGGAATTTAGTCTGCCCCGTACAAAGCACATATCGGATCTATGGTAACTAGTCTCTATAATCGGATAACTATGACCTAGTCATATTATCCCGATAGCTGCAGCATAAAAGAGAACCAGTTTCGTATCCTACGTGATCATCATCTCCACTATGACTGGAGTGATACGTCCATCTCGACATCACACCCAATACACTACGATTCTCAATATACCCAGAAGAGGTGTACACAGAACCTGTTAAAGCCCTGGATGACCAAAACCAAAGTATATTGATTGTCGCAAGTATTAGCGGTGCAAGTCTCAAGTTAAGACCAAATACACCTACCCTGATTCAGACTTCCATAGACACATAGTAATACTACCAATGGAATTCTGAGGGGTCTATCCAGAGCAAAGCTGTTTCCGTACCATCGGTAAACACAACCTCCTATTACCCTTGTATGAGTATCCTATACCCAAATATATGAGAACTATGTCGTTATGCCCTCACAACGAGCACAAGTGTAATACTAGTCTTTTTCGTATTATCGATGTCCAATCTCGATAATACTCCGACTAGGGATATTTAATGATTAAACCTTCGTGGATTGATATTGTCTCATATCATCTCAATTAAGAACTAATCATATGGACCTTTCATCATTTATACATCTTGGTAATCTAATTACAAATGATGAAAGAGCAATTTCCTTTGTCACATAGTTAATTTGTACAACAACACCATGATCTGTACAAATAGTGATGCTATGGGCCATAATTGTCCAACAGTAGTTGAAGATGTGCTTGTCAAAGTCGAAAAATTCATTTTCCCAGCAGATTTTATTGTCATTGACATGGAGGAAGACGAAAACGTACCCATCATCCTCGGGAGACCATTCTTGGCTACAGGTCAAACCATTATTTATGTACAAAAATGTGAACTAACCATGAGGGTTCGGGACCAAGAAGTAACATTCAATGTTTTCAAAGCCATGAATTTCCCGGATGACGAAAAAAATGAGGAATGTTTCAGACTTGATGTGATAGTTAGCACCGTCCAGAACTCTGATGCAATGCAAAGTCCCACTGACAAACTTAAAGCATGTCATCTGCATGTGGAGCTTGAAGATAAAGCGTACTGCGCACTGAATGAGTTAAACCTTGATCTACAAGCAACATGAGAGAAACGATCCCACCAACTTAATGAATTGGAGGAATTTCACATACAACCTTTTGAGAATGACAAACTGTAGAAAGAAATGGCCAAGAAGAGACATGATGAGAAGTTAGTACGCATACAACTGGAACCAGGGCATCAGGTATTGTTTAGCAAATCAATGTTGAAACGGTTCCCTGGGAAGTTAAAATCACGATGGTCAGGTCCATTCTTAATCACCCAAGTTTTACCAGATAGAGCTGTTGAGTTACATGATCCCAACTCTAAAAAAACATTCAAAGTTAACAGCAAGCGTGTCAAGCACTACTGAGGAGAATCATTTGAACGATAAAAAGAAAGTGTCACACTTTCAGATCTAGCCTAACGTTCGGGCAGTCACGTCTAGCTGACGACGTTAAACTTAGCGCTAGCAGGGAGGCAACCCATGTAATATGTCTATATATTAAGATTTGGTGTGTTTTATTTTTGTGTGTTTAATTTTTTTAGGTAAAGTCACAGACAGAATGGAATAAGTTCTCGTAAATATTCACAAGGAATTTCATTCTCTCCCTCAGAACTCTTTGATGAAAGTCTACAAAGCTCGTATGGAAAGAATGAGACTTCTGATGATCAAAGGTATTCCTAATGACATTCGTTGGATTATTGAAGCACGAGTCTGATTGGCATGTGAGTCTTCTGACTCTTTTATTTCATATCTTCCTGGTTTATGAAAAAACACCTATGTAAGTTTGCTATAAATATGCACGCATGACATGTAATACTCGTTGTCGTTATTTAGGAATGATGTCTGATAACCGCGAAGATAAAATTAAATTCATTAGGGATGGCATGAGTAAGGAGTCTTTAGATGACATGTCATTACTCTTGAGACGCACCCCAGTGGATATATGTATCACACGATTCGCATGTTACATATACAGTTTCAAAAAGAAAGACAACAATTAAGTCTCGGGAATCTGACTTTAAAAGAAAATTGGATGGGAAGCTTGTCCCTGACGCATAGACGTCATTCAATCCGTTACTTCTTGTAAATATTATTATCTCTTTATCTTTAACTAATAATTGTGATTTGTTTTCTTATTTTCTTTTATTTTTTTCCGATAGGATCCAGACTTTTTGACTTTCATGATTTATTTTACTATGTAGCTAATAATTGTCATTTGGCAGGTACTAGTGCTATTATTACTCACCATTTTTCAGGATCTATAAATTGAGCTCGTCATTGCACTATTGAAGACATCCAGATTTGAGAAAGAAATATATAAAAAAAAAATGGAAGCAACTTCAAGAAGACAAGTTGTAAACATCTGTGTGTTTTGTGGTACTAGTGCTAGTTCTAAACTAGAATTCGTTGTGACAGCACCGGAATTGGGTAGATTCACAACTGAAAGGAATATGCACCTAATATATGGCGATGGAAATCTTGGACTAATGGGGTATGTTTCAAGGGTCGTACAAGAATGAGGTAGTGAAGTTATGGGATCATCCCAAACCCCTTGGCGGAGGCGAATCTTATAGGACCATCAAACGGAGATGAATGCATTGTGCCAGGTAGAGGTGTTCGCGGTGTGGTTCAGGTCGGTTTTTTAATTTTTCACTTCAAACCGCGCTGGTTGGCGGTTTACGAAATTAGAAACCGAAATCGAAAATTTGATAAGGAAAACCGTGACAGTTCGGGTTGGCGGTTTAGCCGTTTGGGCGGTTCGGGTCGGCGGTTTGGATTATAAATTTTTTAAAGAAAATTTGTGTGTTTTCACATAATAATTGACGAGAAAAAATACCTAATTTTCATTTATACATTGCATATTGTCATATGATCATTATATATCTTAAATTTCATGGTTAAAGAATAAGAAAAATATAAAATAATATCTAATTTGAATGCGGGTCAGCGGTTTAGGTGGTTCGGGTAGCGATTTGAGTCAAAATTTACGGTTTTAGGCGGTTCGGGTCGCGGTTGGGTCAAAACCGCACACCAACCTGAAATTTACGGTTCGGTTCAAATTGACCCGAAATCATTTTTAATTTTTTTCAAACTGCGCGGTGCGGTTCGGGCCGGTGCGGTGCGGTTCGAGTTACGGTTTGACCCAAAATCGTGATCACCCATAGTGCCAGGTATGTCTGAACGACTTGTTGAAATGATTAACCGTGCTGATGCTTTTATTGCTTTGCCAGGTGGCTTGGGTACGATGAAGGAAATTTTTACAGTGCTATCTTGGGCAAACTTGAACATACACCAGAAACCAATTGGACTATTTAACGTTGATGGATTTTATGACTTTCTTTGTGTGTTTCTTGATGATGTCCGGAGAAATAGGTTCCTTTCAAAACCTGTAAAAGATATCCTCTACACTGCCAGAACATCCCATGATTAAATTGACCGATTTTTAGCCTTTGAACCACAAATTGACCCTATCTTTTCTAAGATAAACTGGTCTGATAATGATCGTGGTAAGAAACGTCGGATAAATATGGATCTTAACTTTTAGTTGTCTTTTTAATTCTACGCTAACCAGGTACTGTTTTCTAAACTCTTCTTCTACTTTTTAGACATTGGGGATAATGTCTCAATTAGGTTTGGGGGAGGGGAATAGTTAACTAGTATCTTATTTTTATTTTTCGTTGTGTTGTTTTTATTTGATTTTTAGTCAAAAATTCAAAAAATATATATATATATATATATTTCGTGATTTTTGTGTTTTTAACTTGACTAATCAGGTGGAATGGTGTTTGAGATAGCTGTGTAAGGAATTTCCACTCCTAAGACGTATCTCAACCTATTTCGTAACATGTTAATTTTTGTTTATTTCCTTTTGAATTATTTAATTTTTGAATTCTCCATAATACTGATTAAATTGGATATTCATATGCTCAGTTGACAGGTATTATCAACATACATGGTAACATACGGCCATGAGTTGCAAGTGAAATGTTTGTAATATTCAGTGCTCTAGTTTAATTTAAGGAAGCATCTAAAAAAGCGATGGAATAATAAGAAAATTAAAAAAAATCTAAGATCCGAGTAATTAAGTCCGTAAGGGTGTTTTAACACCTAGTGCCCTAAAGCCAACTGGTTTGGGAGTCACTAGCCCAAAGCTAGCTACATAGATTAAAGATGTTGTAAAAAAAAAAAGATATCTAAAATCCGAGTAATTAAGTCTGTAAGGATGTCTTAACACCTAGTGCCCTAAAGCCAACTGGCTTAGGAGTCACTGGCCCAAAGCTCGCTACATGGATTGAAGATGTTTTAAATAAATTAAAAAAAAAATCCATTGCTAAAAAATGTGTAAATTCAGATATAACTTTAGGATAAAAATATTACACTATTTTCAACTACACTTTGGGGGATAGCAAATACAAAGCTAAACTTCGTAAATTTTTCATGCTTTCTTTGGGGGATTTCTCCATGAAAACCTAAAAGAAAGTGTATTGCATGTTTATTTAAGTTTTCTTGTATTTTCTTTTTATTTATTTAATAATTTTTTGTGTGTTTTTAATTACATCATGAGTAGGTAATCTCTTTTTGCTGGAGTCTGGGGTGAAACTTTTAATATAATAATTTAGATTTACTCCCTTAATTTAAATAAGTATACTGAATTAAATATTTACCGTCTATATGGCCGGTTTTACATTATTGGACTTAGTTTCCGCCTATATGGTCGGTTTAGGTGCTAACCTTGTTACCGCCTAGATGGTTGGTTTATATGATTTTGTTACCGCCTATATGGTCGGTTAGACTTTGGACAAATGACATTCACTGCCTATATGGTCGGTTTTAATATAATTAATTCAAGAAATGATTATTTGATAAGGGAGTAATCTATATTTGAAGTATTAAAAGTGAAACCCCTGGCTCCAAGATTTTCTTTTATTGTTGTAATTTTCTGTTATGTTATTTTGTTTAACTATGCATTTTGTAATTTTAGGTATGTTTTGTAACTAAACATATTATCTAGGGGTGTGATGAATTCCAATATCATTGGTTTATAAAGTTGGTTATTTTATGTCTTGGGTAATATAAAGGTTTATTTATTGAGTCTTAAGCTTAATGCTTCTAGTTAACTGGCAACTAATAAGATTGATTTGGTAAACTTAAAATGATTTTGGAAAATGGATTTTAGATTTAGCCTTAGACTCAATTGTTGGTTTGCTCTAAGCTTCCCAAGATCATAAATCAAGCATGAAACAAGTGTAAATACAATCATATGAGGTGCGGAAAAACTCACATTGATCGGTTGGATGCGGTTGAAGATGAAAAATGCATTGCCCTCTCCATGCTCGGCAGTGGGCTGCTCAGTGGTGGACTGCACGGCAGTGGCTTGTCTTCATCCTCCAAGAAACGACCATGGGTGATCCTCCATGGAAGCTCCAAGCTCCAAGCTTCACAAGGTGATTCCTTGCTCATGAAAACACTGCCCTATCACCTTTGTATTCCTCCTAGAGTGTGCTAGCACTTATATCTTGCAATAAAATCATTTGCTTCTCCATTTATTTGCTCGGTCAAAACCAGAAAATAGAGGAGAAGATCGGTCCAAGACCGAGAGAGAAGAAGATAAACTTTTTGGCTCCAAAATGTTGAAGACCGTAAAAGGAGAGAGAGTGTGGAAAGAGAAAAATTGTAAAAGGTTTATATATTTTCCAAAATTAATAAACCATTTACTTTTTCAATTTCAAAAAGCAAAGCATTTAATGCTTTCTTTCAATCACCTCACATCAACTCACATCAATCAATCAAATGTCACATCACTCAAAGTGACATGTGATTTGACGCTTGATGTGACTTACGATTTGACGCTTGATTTAACTTGCGTGCCGCACTCGAATTCGAAATGCGAATGCGCTCGCAAATAATCCCGGGCTCGGGTTCGCTAATTCCAAATTAATGAATTTTCTGTTGCGTCGTAATTAAATGATTACGCCTAGCGAAATCACTATTCACGTCGCTAACGAATTAATTCTAAATTATTTCGTTCGCCCGAATTAAAATCTAATCTTAATTCCGCGTCGAAATCCAATTTCTTATAATATGTCAAATATATTATTTTACCGATTAATTCCAAATTAATCGTTCTCTCTCTTTAATTGATATTTTATCCCAGATAAAATATCTCCGCAATTAATCCCAGATTAATTTTCTCTCTCATTAAATTAATCTCAGATTAATTAAAGTGCGAGTCATACGTCATCGGTGAATCTTCGGGTAGCGACCCATGAGATCTCTGGATATGTTGGCAGTAAATCGGGTCGTCGGACTATCCGAACACGTAAGTAACTAGTACTACGTTTACACTGATTCACAAGACAATGTTGGCCTCTAGCAATGCGCCATGCCTACCCAATTCTCCAGAAACATGCTTACATGAATAAATGATCTATATCAGGCGTAGTATACGTGGTATTGCGTATTTCGATCCAGTATCAGATGATCACGTGCTAGGCCTGGGGCTGGAATTGTGTCTGCCTCGTACGAAGCACATGTCGGATGTCTGGTAACTAGTCTCTATATCGGATAACTATGACCTAGTCATATTATCCCAATGACTGCAGTACTTAAGAGAACCAGTACCATATCCTACGTGACCATCATCTCCATATGACTGGAGTGACACTTCCGTCTTAACATCACACCCAACACACTACGATTCTCAATATACCCAGTATTGGCGTACACAAAACCGGTTAAAGCCCTGGACGACCTCAACCAAAGTATATTGATTGTCGCAAGTATTAGCGGTGCAAGTCTCAGGTTAAGACCAAATACACCTACCCTGATTTCAGACTTTCATAGACACATAGTCATACTACCAATGGAATTCTGAAGGGGTCTATCCAGAGTGAAGTTGTTTCCCGTACCATCGGTAAAACACAACCTCCTATTGCATTTGCATGAGCATCATATACCCAAACATATGAGAACTATGCTGTTGTGCCCTCACAACACGTACAAGTGCAATACTAGTCTTTTACGTATTTATCGATGTCCAATCTCGATAATACTCTGACTATGGATATTTAATGATTTATCCTTCGTGGACTGATACTGTCTCATATCATTCTCAGTCCAGGAACAAATCATATGGACCTCCTATCATTATACATCTAGGTGATCTAATAAAAAATGATAAGAGTGCAATCTCATTTGTCACATAGTTAATGTGTACAACAACACCATGATCTGTACAAATAGTGACGCTATGGGTCATAATTGTCCAACGTCAATAGCTCACGATCTCACCTCAGGGCAAATGACTCTTAGGTAGATTTCCTTACAGGATAGGAATATACTTGTCGGGCTGGGGTAACCATAATTGGAACTTAATCTTAATGAATTCAGGTAACTTGGTTAACATAAGAATATAGTTAATTTTGTTACTTTGGGTGTTTGCATCTGACCATCGAAATAGGCTTTTGCATATTTTCGTGTTTCGGGTTAATAAACTGATATATTGCAGAAACATGAGATAATCACTTCATCTTTAAAACATATTTGAAGGATTCAGAACCCTAGATAGTTTCATAATATTGAATTTTCCTTAAATTTACTTTCGCACTGTTTTATTTACTTGTTTTAGATAAAAATTATCATCCAATCAACAACCAATCTATTAGATACTTGTAAACATTTAACTTCATAAATTGATATCCTATGTATTAAGTTCTTGTGGGATCGATAAATTTTATACTACTTGAGCGATAAGTTCGCTTGCGTAACGTGAGTGATTTCACTGATCAGAAGAGGAGTAAAACAATAGATTTGAAAAAAAAAATAGTGAAACTAGATTAATAGAGAACCTATTGTTGACGGCTGATTTTGGTCTCAGGGTAATATGGGAATATTACCTCCGAGGTAATCCTCATTCAATAGTGAATTTGTTTGGTTATGGGGGACCAAAGGCAAACTTAGCGAGAGACAGATAAACACACCAATCGACAAAGAGATTTAACGTGGTTCGGTGGATTTTGGATCCGACCTACGTCCACGGACAAGAACATGATGGTACTTTTTATTACTCCAATACGCTTCTCAGATCTTTTTGTGTTTACAAATCAGAGCTTGATGATTCTGATCACTGATTTTTGATGATGCCTTTTACACATACTATGCCCTCCTATTTATAATAACACATAAATCAGACTCCTATTGGTATAAGAAATCCTAGTTGAACTTTAGTCTTCTTTCCTTGCAAGGATTCCTAGTCTGATTTTCCCTTCTCTTTTCTTATTCCTTTTCGGATTCTGACTTTATTTCCTTGTGAGAGTAGGATAATTCGTTTTATCTTATCCGCAAGAATGAGGTGTCGTCATCTTGAACACGTCTCGCCATCTGGTCGGTCTTCATGAGGTCGGTCATGGTAATCTTTTATGCTGAGAGTGTTTCTGCCGACCTTATAGTGCTCGGTCATCTGAATCAAAGTGGTCGGTCTTTACATGTTGTGGTCGGGTCGGCTTTGATGATCTTAACCAGTCAGGGAATTACCCTTCTGTCCTCGTCGTGCTGCCTTAAATGTCATAGTGCCTGAAAACACCATTAACATCTGTCCCCTAGTTCTTGATTCCAACAAGTGTGCAAGTTGGTGCCGGGAACTATATAAAGATGGTGTTTCTGATTTGCTCTGTTGGAGGTCGGTCCGGTGTCGAGAAATGTTTTGTCGCCTCTTTTCAAGCTCTTTGTCTTGAGATACGCAACAGTCACGTCCGCTTAAATGCCTATCAAATCAACTTTAGGGTTTCTTCTAAGTTCGACACTTGTCAAACATCCGCCGGGTTCCCGCCAAAAAGGGAACGGATCGACCGTGTAGAGGCGTCTTCACAGTGGGCTGATCTCAGCCGTCTGTTCAAACTTGGGAGACCTCTTTTGCAGTTGACACCTGCGTTCATCCGGGTTCTTCCTTTAGATCCAACGGTCATGAGCATCCTGGTTATGACTATAAGAAGGCGAGGCTTTCACTGTTCCATCTTTTTCGGCAATTTCTCATTCTTTCCTGAAAACATCTCCGTGATTCGCCTAACTCCGTGTTCTCGAAGTTCAACCGCAGTTTTTTCTTTTTCTTTGCTGCGAACATAAGGAACGGGCACAACCGTACTGCACAACCTCCTGTTTTAGCTAATCATGGAAACCGTGAGTAGTTTCTTTTAGCTATAGACTGACTTCCCCTTCCTTCTTTGTTTTTTGGGTGGCAGTGATGTCTGACAGTAGTTCCTCCCCTGAAAAGCCTGCTAAAATCTCAACTCCCCCTGCTGAGGAGCTCTCCTCGGGCTCGGGGGCACCTAGTGTAGAAGACCTTGACACTACGCCTACTCCTTCTGAGATTGAACAGGACTCCTACCATCAGAGGGTTCCTCGGAAGGACCCAGAGCCCGGTGACCTTGGCTCGTCGGCTCTGGATATGAACCGTCCTTCCAAAATAACTGAAGACGATCTTGCCCTTCTTTGACAGCGATATAGTATTCCGATAGATATCGCCCTTGAAGTTCCCGGTCCTATGGATCGCGCTAGCCAACCTGACGAGGGCTCGGTGGCACTTCTTCGTGCCTTCTTTGAGTGTGGGCTGCGGCTGCCGATTCAACCTTATTTTGCTTGGATGCTGGTCGAGATGGAGATCGCCCCCTGTCAGCTGAGTCTAAACAGTTGGAGGATTCTGGCCGGGTTGTATGTAGCTTGGCATCGGGCAGGACTCGGCGAGCCTTCCTTTGAAGAGGTGAAGAGGGTATACCGTTTGAAGGCCAACCCAAAGGCTCATCATGGTTGGTACTACCTTTCCGCTTACAACAGTTCGTTAAACGTCGTCCAGAAGCTCCCTGACTCCAATAAGAACTTCAAAGATCTCTAGTTCTGGGCCACTGGGGATTGGGGACGGACCATGAGGTCGGATGAAGGGGAGATCTTGGTATCGGATATCTTCAGGGCGGGAGGTTAGGAGACCGACCCTTTAGCTTCTCTTCCTTTATCTTTTCTTTGTTTGGATTCTTACCCTTTTTCTTCTATTCTTCCTAGCCTGTTGGAGAGATGCTCACAAAGTTTCCCATCAGGTGCGGCGGCGAGTATTATGGGCTCGTCGGTACGCTGCTCACTGGAGGGAATTGGTTAATGATGCGGCCTTTGTTGAGTCGGGCCTTACTCGGACCGTCTCTTCGGAGGTCTCAGGTCGGATAGGTAGATGTTTGCTGACTGTTTAGTTTGATTCCCCTGTTTATTTGAAATGTTTGATGTCTTTGTTATAAGCTCGGGTCCTGACTTCATTCCCCCCTTTTTTGTAGGCATGTCGAAGAGACCAAAGTTTCTTGAGAAATTGGCCAGTACTATGAAGAAGGCCGGTCTTGCGGAAACTGGAACTTCCGGGGCACAACCTGACCCTGCTGGGGCTGAGAGGGCGTCTCAAGGGAGAGTTCAGTCGGCTGCTCTGGGTCTATCTTCTCCTGGTGCGCAGTCGTCAGGATCTGCTCGTCTTGTTAGTCCACCGAAGCCTCTTAGGAAGAGGAGGCGTCAGTTTAGGTCGGAGGAGACCGAGTTGGTTCAAGAGGAGGAGGAGGATCATGTCCCGGGCAAGAAGAAAGACGTTCGTCGGGGGAAAAAATCATCCGTGGGCTCCTCCAAGAAGCGAAAGGGTCCTGTAATCCTCGGGGTGGATGATTTGGGAGAAGGCATCCGGGAGGCTACTTCTCATTTAGTGCCGGCTTTCAATGAATTGGCCGAGGTGATTCCCCCGGGGGAGGTTTCGTGATATGAGGACATCTCGCCCGAAGCTGTGGTGACCGAGATGAGCTCTCAAATGGCAAAGGTAGTTTTATTCTTCTCTCCTTTTTTTTTTACTTCGGTTCTCGGTCTTCTTCATATCATATCTTGGCCCTTTTTTTTTTGTTTTTTGTGCAGGCTACTTACCTTATGGCCAAGAACAAAGACCTTCTTCTGAGTCTGTTGTCTGAGGGTGGTCAGGCTCAGAGGCTTCAGAATCGTCTTACAGAAGTGGAAGCTAAATTGGCCGACCGGGAGGAGGTGATAAAGAATCACGAAGCGACCGCCATTGAGAACTTCAAAATTAATAAGGCTCTTAAGGCTGCTGCTGCGCTGGAGCGAAAGCTTGCCGACAATGCTCGGGAGGACTTGAAAGCTGCCCAATCTGAGATTGGCGTTTTGAAGGCGAAGATGGCCAGTGTTGAAACCAAATTGAAGGCCAATAATGAACAAATGGCGCGGGCCCGGGATGATCTTGAGAGGAAAGAGGCCGAGCTCGAGGAAAGAGAGGCCGATCTTGAGGCCGAGAAGGAGGCCATCCGTCTTGAGGGGGTTGGTGATTGTGCTGATCTAATACCGATGGTGCTGCCAAGTCTGAGCATGGACCCCATTTATGCGGCCATCAGCTTTTGTAAGGGGGATATATCTGAGGAGGAGTTCCGGAATTGGCTTCCTCCTCCTTCCGAGGAGGTGATGGATCCCGCCCCGATTTCAGTTGTTCCGACTTCTGAGGTTTCTCAAGAAGGACGACCTGATGTTCCTGCCCCTGGCGAGGACTGTCTTGAGATCCCTCCCCCTATCCCTGAAGCAGAGGTCTCCCATGCTGCCGAGGATGAAGCAGCTGTTCCTTCTCCTGAGGTCGAGCCAATCCTTCCGCCGTCTGAGATGGCTGAGGAAGAAATTTCCGCCCCTGTGCGGGCTGAATGAGAAAGGGTAACCCGACCGGGGCCCTATGTACACTAACTTTTTTTTTTGTAATAACAATTCAAACTGCATTATGACATATATATTTACGTGTCTTTCTTATCTCTTTCTCTTTTTCTCTATGCTTCCTGTTATTCGAACTTTTTGAAACCCTTCGAGGTTTAATCATGAGCCGGAGGGGCATAACCCGACCCCAAACTGAGTGAGACACTTGGCTCTGGGGGAATGTTACCTCCCCAGTCCAAAGAAACCGACTCGGTGGGACGTATCCCGACCCCGAGCTGAGTGAAAGACTTGGGTTCTGGGGGAATGTTACCTCCCCAAACCAAGGGAGCTTGACTCGGTGGGACATAACCCGACCCCGAGCTGAGTGAGACACTTGGCTCTGGGGGAATGTTACTTTCCCAGTCCAAAGAAACTGACTCGGTGGGACGTAACCCGACCCCGAGCTGAGTGAAAGACTTGGGTTCTGGGGGAATGTTACCTCCCCAAACCAAAGGAGCTTGACTCGGTGGGACATAACCCGACCCCGAGCTGAATAACCAAGTGGCCTCGGCAGAACGAAATCCAGCCCCGAGCCGACTAATGAAATGGCCTCGGCGGAACGAAATCCGGCCCCGAGCCGACTAACCCCAGGGACTTATTCAGAAGGGAAATGAATCAACCTTCGAAGCCCTACCGAATCTGGCACATGCGTCCCCCTACCAGACCGGTGAAAAACGAAAACAAGTTTCTGGAAAATAAAAAGCGGGGGTGACTTAGCACCTATCCCAAAATAAAAAACGTTTTGCAAAGATAAACAACAGCATGGATGCCTCAAGACAGCGTCCCGTCCGAGGTCTCCAAAACACAATTATGAATCTTTCAATTCAGTGTCCCGGCGAACCAGGATTCGGATCAGTAAGCGTTTGAATGGTAAGGGCACATCCTCTACACGTCGGTTCACTGGGGAGCCTGTGTATTGTATGAGGGCTCCTCCTTACCACGCTGGAGCAGGCACACGCCACAGGGGCATAACGCATCCCCGTGTTGTTTCTCTCGCGGATCCGGATGATGAATGGATCGAAGAGTGTCCGGATACCAAGGGCATATTCCTCCTTAGTCACGGGGGCATCATTATCCCCCGTGCTATGCTTTCCCACGAATCCATTACATCGGGTAGGTGAGGATCAAAAGAGTGTTCGACACATTAAGGGCATGTTCTTCCTTATGTTCGGTAACACTGGAGTAAGCAATCGCCCGGGGGTATCATCCCTCCTTGTGCTATGCTTCTCACGGATCCTATGCACCGAGTATGTCCCTGAGGACCCCGAGCTAAAGAGACATTTGGTTCTGGGGGAATGTTCTGTCCCCAGACCAATGAGCATGACTCGGTGGGACGTAACTCGACCCGAGCTGAAAAGAGGTACTTGGCTCTGGGGGAATGTCCCGTCCCCAGACCAATATGCATGACTCGGTGGGACGTAACCCGACCCCGAGCTGAAAGAGGTACTTGTCTATGGGGGAATGTCCCGTCCCCAGACCAATATGCATGACTCGGTGGGACGTAACCCGACCCCGAGCCGAATAACTGAGTAGCCTCGGCGGAACAAAGTCCAGCCCCGAGCCAATCAGGTCTTAGTGCTTGGTCGTTTCTTTTTGTATTAGGCGCTAAGTTTGTCCCCGGGTTTTTGAGTAAGTCTTTCTATTTATGTTTTAAGAAAGTGGATGAGAACCTTTTTTGAAAAGAGAAAGTTTTTATTCATGTTTCGGGGACAAACTGCCCTTTTTTCAGTTGATTTGGCGGCCACGTGCTCTTTCTCTCGCCGTCATGACCTCGTGGTCAATGTATTTGTTCAGATACCCGTTTCGCGCTAGATCTTCCATCTGTTCTCGCAGATCTTTACATCCGTCTGTTGCGTGTCCTCTGGAGTTGTGGTGTACGCAATAAGCCTTTTGGTTCCTTTTGTCCGGGGGGAATCTTCTTTGGTCGGGTTCTACTAAGAGGCCTTTCCTCTGGATCTCCATGATAATTTGTCCCAGTGGTTTCTTTAGGGGAATGTATGCATCTTCCCCGACCACATGGTTTACTTGGGTCGGCGCCCTTCTCTCTTGGTTATCTCGGTGCAGTGGTTTGAACTCCTTGTGCTTCGGAGGTGGTCTTCTGGATTCTCTTTCTACATGGCGGGGGGCACCTTCCCTTATGGTTCTTTCTCTGATGGTGTTCCCTTTTCGGGATATTTTCTCCTCGTTCTCTAATAAAATGAATTTTCGGGCCACCTCCAGGGCGGTGGCGTAGTCCGGGGTGTCTTGGGCCTCCCGACTTTCAAGGCTCCTTTCAAGCTTTCTAGGGCCTCAGGGGATTCGTACCCTCCAAATTCGAGTACCATATTGTGGTATCTTTCAATGAATATCTTCAATGGTTCATCGTCTCCTTGTTTCATAAGCCTTAGTTCTCCAATCGTCTTTCTGGGGACACAAGCCCCCTTGAAGTGTCGTATGAATGACTTTCTCAGCTGTGCGAAGCTGCTGATGCTTCTGGGGCTAGGCTTCTATACCATAGAATGGCCGGTCCGGCTAGAGTTAAGGGGAACACTTTGCAGATGGCGTCCCCTGTTACCCCTTGCACCTCCATTAGTAGGACGAAACTTCAATGTGGGTTTTGGGATCGGTATGGCCCTTGTATGGTGTCATGGTCGGCATGCTGAATCTTTTTGGGAATTTCTCTGACTTTATTTCTTGTGTGAGGGGGACTCATCTTTGTTGTCCTGGATATCCCTCTGTTTGTATTGGTGTATACTCCCCATTTGACCAGCTCCTCCCGTAGCCAAGATTTCATGTTGCCGTCTTTGATTCCATGTCGTCTCCTGTGGTTTCTTTTCTTTCTGCTATCTCGGGAATGGTGCTTCTCGAGGTCGGTATCTTCTCGTACTCTTTCGGTATATTCTTTCCCTCTTCTCCGGGTGCTGTGAGGGCTATCGTAGGAGGAGTCTGGTGATGATTTGTCATCCTCCTCCTCCCATGTGTCCTCGGTCTGGGCATCTCTCTGCACCACCACGGATTTTACCCTGTAGGGATCCCTCCTCCGGGGTCTGTCGTCCTCACTTACATCGACAATTCTCTTTCCTTCCGCTATTTCATTCCTTCATTGGCTAGTCCCGGCCTCGAATTTTCCGTCGTGTGCTCCTTCCATCTTTTCCAACCGGTCTACTATGGCTTTTAGCAGGGTTTGGTTTTCCTCCCTTTCTTTCCTAAGGTTTTCCTCGATCTTCTCCATCCAATCTGCAGCCGAGCTCCCTGATGATTGTTGGTTTCCGCCTTCCGTCATTGTCTTACTATGCGAGTTGCTTTTTGTTGGTTCCCCACAGACGGCGCCAACTGTTGACGGCTGATTTTGGTCTCAGGGTAATATGGGAATATTACCTCCGAGGTAATCCTCCTTCAATAGTGAATTTGTTTGGTTATGGGGGACCAAAGGCAAACTTAGCGAGAGACAGATAAACACACCAATCGACAAAGAGATTTAACGTGGTTCGGTGGATTTTGGATCCGACCTACGTCCACGGACAAGAATAGGATGGTACTTTTATTACTCCAATACGCTTCTCAGATCTTTTTTGTGTTTACAAATCAGAGCTTGATGATTCTGATCACTGATTTTTTGATGATGCCTTTTACACATACTATGCCCTCCTATTTATAATAACACAGAAATCAGACTCCTATTGGTATAAGAAATCCTAGTTGAACTTTAGTCTTCTTTCCTTGCAAGGATTCCTAGTCTGATTTTCCCTTCTCTTTTCTTATTCCTTTTCGGATTCTGACTTTATTTTCCTTGTGAGAGTAGGATAATTCGTTTTATCTTATCCGCAAGAATGGGGTGTCGTCATCTTGAACACGTCCCGCCATCTGGTCGGTCTTCATGAGGTCGGTCATGGCAATCTTTTATGCTGAGAGTGTTTCTGCCGACCTTATAGTGCTCGGTCATCCGAATCAAAGTGGTCGGTCTTTACATGTTGTGGTCGGGTCAGCTTTGATGATCTTAACCAGTCAGGGAATTACCCTTCTGTCCTCGTCGTGCTGCCTTAAATGTCATAGTGCCTGAAAACACCATCAACACCTATAAATAAGACTACGAAGGAAAGAAAAAAACACACGCAAGAAGTGACGAATGGGTCAATTGGTATCATATGTAATTTCTTGATAAAATTTGCGCCTTTAATAGAAATTTCAGTGAAATGCCCTCCACGGACACCCTATTGGTGAAATACAATCAACGAAATTCAATCACTTTTTCTTTTTTTTTTTTGTAAATTTTACTCTTTTTCTAGGAACACGTCCTAGACAAAGCAACTGCTAATTACCTTCCCCATATTTTGTCCACCCTAACTTAGAAAGTAAAAGAGTGAATCTGATTTGATTTTGGAAAGAAATAAAGTCTGGCAGGATTATGGAAAGAAATAAAATCTGACTCAATTATAGAAAGATGGATTTGTCATAATTATGGAAAGCAAGTATGACTCTATTTGAAAGGATATTAACGTGATTTCTTCCTCTTTACTGTTAATTTTTTTTCCTTTTTTTAGATATGTGAATCTGATATGAAATAAAGAAAAAAAAATCAAATCTGGAAATCTAACTCAATTAGAAAGAAAAAAATAAGAATTTATTATGGAAGTATAATAATGTGATTGCCTTTTATGTAGATATATGAATCAAAGAAATTAAGAAAGGGACATTAAATAATCAATCAATTCCTTTTTTTATTTTTATATTTATTTCATTTTTTTATAACTATGATGAAGACAAGAAACACGCAAGCAATAAGGAAAACAAGGAATACAAAAAAAAAATTAAGAAATCAAGCAAAAGACAGAAATGAATTCAACAGCGAATGATGAACAATTTTTTTTTCCTCGAATGAATCACAACAAGGGCAAGAAAAATAAAAGGATAACGATATGACCTTGTAACCTAAGCGCTGATACCAACTGATGTGAACCCGGAGGGTAAGAACCCTTGAACCTCACGAATAAGATGAATCAAGAACCCAAACAGCCAATATGGACATATTAGAATCCCTAGACTCATTGAATATTAGATTCAACAACCTAGGTTGCAAGAAAACTCCACAAAGTTTGTAAGACTTTGATGAGTTATAGTTCTTTCAAGAAGCCAATAGAATATCTCGCGAAATTCTCTCAAAAAGGTTTATTATTGGTTGAAAACACAAATAACATGTCATAGCATTTTATAGGGAAGCTTAACCCATAAGTTATAAAGAAAAACCCAAATTCACGCTACTAAGGCCTCTAATACACTCACACACGCCTAAACTACTTCACATGCCAACATGCACGTGTTTCCCTAGATAACTAGGAAAAAACCTAAGTCTAACCCTAGTTCACGTGATCCCTCATGCATGGCACATGCACGTGAACTCATAACTAAACAATCTAAGGGCTTAAATAATTAATTGTCAAACCCATTACATAATTAAAATAAATAAAATAAATCCAAGTACTCAGTCAAATAATATCTCATTAATGGACCGAATTATTACATCATTAAAAAAATAGACTAAGTACCATCCGCTAAGACTTGAATTAAGTTCAACTATGGTGGTCATTGATCTTGCAAGCCTATTTTCATAGTTGAATCACTTAAGCATCCATGGCGGGAATCCGCCAATGTCTTCTGAACAAATCCATCCATTGCATTTTTTATCTTAGCTCTGACCTTGTAATTGGGTCTTCTGGAACCTCCAATGGGTCTAGACTATCTCGAACAATAAGTTGAGCGACTTGAGTCTCATCATTAAGGGGATGTGCAACAAATTCTATTGCACCATTTGGTAGAGAGTATTGATTAAGAATATAAATTAACTTATAAGTATTGCACTGATAGTATAAGCTAACTTATATGCTCACCAAATTTTATATCAAACGGTATATATATACTAAATGTGGGTTTTGTAGATGAGGATATTGTTCATTAAAATTCTTATAATCATTTATTTTGTATTATTAATGATTAAATCCCCATCGAATAAGCCCCTAAGGGCGTAGTGAAATCGTTTTCAAACATCTTAATAAAAATGAAAATAATATTAAATTATTTTACAGATTATCATAATAACACTTTAATCTTATTATTTTTATAAAAATAAATTTTAGTGCATATGATGAAATATTTTTTTATTAATTGAGTCAATTTTCATCTAATTTGAAACAAACTTTATTATATTTAGATTATTTTGTGGTATTTAAGTCATTTAACACTAACTGTATGGACTACTAAAGTGTCATTATAATTATTTTCAAGATATTTAAATGTCATTTTCCCAAATTAAAAAACTTGCTACCCGAGTTCAAGTATTAGATGAGAGATTCATATTTAGGCTTTTCCACCATTACAAAATCCCATTGGATAAAATCATGAGTACTTTTATTGAACCGTGGGCCGAAATATGTCCCGGCTCATATATATTGAGCCTTGTTATTGGGTCAACCCTACTTTGCTACATAATCTTGGATATGCTTTGAGGCTCGGGGCAAAAACTTGACAAGTGAGAGTTGAGAGATGTGTGATGTAAAAAGTTCTTATGGCAACTACCCTTTCGAAGGGTAGACAAAATAGTAACCTACAAGACTAGTTCTCTATTCTCTGTGAAATGACAGCATACCAAGTGTGATGAGTGAGAAAAATTTATATAAGGCAATTTTTATAGGACATTTTAATTAATGAATCCGATTATTTTGAAAATGAAACACATGTCATCCATTAATTAAATGGTCTAATAGGGATCATCCCTATATAAATTTTTCTCGAGAAAAATGCAACCATTTAGAAGCCTTGAGAATTGGGATGGCTCCGGAGATATAACATACAAACGATCAATTGTGATCCCTAAATTTAAGTTTAAAATATCTAAATCTAAAAAAATTAATATTTACTGTAATAAAAAACCAAAAAAAATCTATATTTTATCATGGAACTCGTTTAAAACCCTTAAAATGCATGGCCCCTCTTGAGAAGCGCAAAATTTACCATCTAGATCTACCTATTATTGTTGTATGCTAGGAAGCTAGTGATTGAAGACTGGAGCTTTTTTTTACCATGAGAACAAACATCCATTCTAAGGGTGTGATAGAGTGTATTATGAGTATAAATTAAAAACAAATGTTATAATAGAAATTAGTCAAAAGATAAGCTCATATTGTGAGATTAAGATTTTCTTAACGTTAATATTAATGTTAAAAAAATTATTTAACAGAATATCGAAAAGATACCGTAATCTCCAACGACCCTCTATCAAACTCACGTAAATAGCTAGGATATGGCTAATACTACGTGGAACTGAGCTCCATGTGTGTAAGATTTCAAGAGGACGCGCCGGCCCCTGATATATTTTGCATCTAAAATTATTTTTACATTTTGAAACCAATAAGTATAGCATAATATTATATTAAGAAATTCTGTGAACTTAGCATATTAGTTATTTTTTAATAAAAAATTGAGATTATTGGCAAGCTACATCGCCCCCCTATAATCGGCCCTGATTTATGAACTAAAAATAACAGTGGATGAGAGCAATGCATGCAATATCTTACAAATACTATGCTCTTAATTTTTTTGTTGTGAACATTTGAAGGGAGCAGAGTTTGAATGGATGGCCGAGTAAAAGGCCATGTTTTGAAAATTGGATTTGATTGGTTGATTGAACTAATCGAATCGATAATCGATCGTGAATTCGGTCTGGTTAAATTTTAAAAATCAGACCTCAAAAAACAGGTCAAAACCGATCAGAAATGGTCAAAATCGATAAAAATCGACCAAAATCAATGAATCGGACTAGACCGGTTCTTAAATTATTTTATTTTTAAAATCAAAAATTAAAATTTAATATTTTGTATAATTTTTAATTAATTAAAATTATTTATGACATTATCCGGTTTTACCGGTTTAACAGGTTGAATCAGTGACTTATTAAATTTTTTAGATCACCGATCCGATTATGAAAACACGGGTAAAAGTGAAGAAATATATAGAAAAATAACAAATAAACAAAGAGAGGGGACCTTTTTTTTTTAAAAAAAAATCATAATTAAAAAAAAAAAAAGATATAAAGGAGGGAAAGGAAAGTTTTTACAACAACGCCTTGAAAAGGCAAATCTCACTTAAGTTATGTGTAATTATATTACAAATGGTTTGAATTCAACCAACAAATGATTCAAATTAGTAACTGCTTCCTGAATTTCGGTAATCATCCAATGAATTTGTTGACCAAATTAATTACATTTAGAACATTTGACTCTATAACAAGAGGTGGTATATCATGTTTCGGGTGTATATGACATATCTCTCACAGCAACTGGGTCCCACACAGTTGTGGGACCCAATTATTGTGAGAGATATGACATACACATCTGAAACATAATATAATTTTTCCTACAACAAGCGGCTTCAAATGCAAACTCTCTTAAGCTTGATTCCCAACAATATTATGGGAATGAAAGTTCATTTAAGGTTGTCAAATATCATGGGAGCGTGAAAACTGAAAACTAAAAAACCCAAAATAGAA
The DNA here is from genome assembly GCA_019454045.1 of Zanthoxylum bungeanum. Taxonomy (NCBI): domain Eukaryota; kingdom Viridiplantae; phylum Streptophyta; class Magnoliopsida; order Sapindales; family Rutaceae; genus Zanthoxylum; species Zanthoxylum bungeanum. The sequence goes on along the minus strand of SKCR01026129.1, from coordinate 5,860 downwards.
GAGAAATATGAAAATGACCAGTAGAATATTATAATTAAAAAAAATGGCCTTTAATTATTAATTATTTGTAGTCTTTAATAAAAAAATCCGAAGACCATAAGCGGGCTACTTAGCTCACCTATAGTAAGCTCTGAATGGATCCACAAATTTAAGAATCAAGAATGAGAATACTATTTGATTCTTATTATTACAATTAAGAAAATAATTTATTTTAATTTCAATTTATTAATTTGACTCTATCCAATTTTGATATTAAAAGACGAATAAAATATTTTTTTTAATTAAATTGTTTATCATTGTTGATGGTGGTTTTTCGCCCCGAGCAAGTTCGAATACCGAGGAATGATAGAATGTGTTCTTTACTTGATCAGAAGAGGATGGAGAAGAACCGAAGGCTTAAGGAGGTTGAAGATAGACAGAGGGCCCCAAGCCAAATGAAAGGAGAAGTTCTCCCAATGGCAGATCCGACTAATAGAACAAAGTTGGGAAGCCGACCCGACCCAGAGGAGAAGTATTAGATTTGATAGCATTTGGGCATTTATAGAAGCCGGCCTGAGGTGATCATGTTTTGTGAACCAGACCTGGTTTGAGAAGACATGACGTTTGACCAAGTATTATTAATCTCGGTATGCCGACCCGAGAAACGGAGTTGGGACCACATTTATTTTATGCCCAAGGGTATGTAAAGTATGCTCTAGTTGAAATGATAAGCTTCTGGAAGGTTAATGACTGTGTTGGGAAAATTAACGGTTCTTATTGGAAGTAGCCCCTACCACCTGTCATAGGGAGATGCAGTGGCAGGAAAGTGGCAAAACAGAGCCGCCATAGGCCGACATAGGCTAATGCAGTGATAGTAAAAATGGAGTATTCTGATTGGCCGAGTTGTGGGTAGTTGAGGAGAGTTGTTACTACGGTGATGACAGTGACATGAGTTGAAGTCATAGGCGGTGGAATAGTAGATTTGGAAGCCTATATAAAGGGGTTGAAGCTACAGATTCAAGGGATAGCAATTTTCACATCTCACTACTTCTAAAAGAACTCTAAAACATAATGATAGAGAGAGAAGGTTGTTCGGTACCTGATCGTCTGATAAAGTTATAAAGGGCTAATGTAAAACCCGAGGTGTTGTAAATTTTTTGTAAGCTCACCACCCCACTTGTAGCTCGGATCGGTTTTGACCCTGAGCAGATAATAAAATGCATCATTTTACTCTCCTGGACATAGCTTCAAGCATGACAACCAAATCGTCAAAGAAGGCATAACATGAAAGAGATGATCAAGAAGTTACCTAGTAAGTTTGAACAAAGATCTATTCTTCAAATCTCTTTGATTGAGTTGTGGAAAGCTCAAAGTTTCTCCACCAAAATTTATAGTATTTACCTTGCAAGAATTCCACCAAATTTTAATTTAGGTTAACATATGAAGGATAAAGTTTTTGCTAGCACTTTAGTTTATATATGTCTTGCACAATAAACCCAAATGTGTTAGCAAGTTCTCATAAGATCATATATACGTAATAGGTGTTAATCTAATTATCATTAAGCCTGCAACTTGTCTAAATATCAATTTATTATCACACCATATTATTATACATTATAATTACATAATATCTATCTTCCAAAAAGATATTAATTAAATATAAATATCATGTAAATATTTTTTTAACCATCAAATAAATATGATTAATCTAATTAATCCCAACTGGCCCAATAAATAATTAATATTATCCAATAATATATAATTATTTAATTAATAATTATAATATCAAATATTATTTATTTACATTTGGCTACCCAAGTGCTTAACGAGTACACTAGCAAGACTCTCTAAGTTTGAGTACATTCATCATATTACCTCTACTAATATGTACGTAAATCGATCACCTTCGAATTGTGAAGAACACGAACGATATTTCCAAACTATGCAAGCCGAGATCGTAGCATATGTTTAAACAATCTCGCCGTCGTAAGCTATCCGAGTGGTGCGTAGGAAACATAGATTACCCGTCAAGTTTCCAAAGCGCACATCTCATTTTGTTGATAAATCCATGATTTCTTATAACTAATCATAACACCATTTTCGATGAATACACGATCAACCCCAGGTGATTGGCTTTAACCAAAGTCTTCAGAATTGTAACTCAAAATAATGGATACTTAAACCCCTTAATGGTACACATTTAGGCCGACAGATCATATCTAGATCCGCATTTGATTAATGAATGCATCGCTCCACACCCAATGAACATCCAGCAGTCAGACCATGAAAGGTCTTTGACAGGCAATCTAAGTGTGGAGGATCACACACAAAATCAATATTATCATATAGTTAGAGGATTAGATATGTTTCTCGACTCGAGAAGATTCCTATTGACGGTGGCGTGCACTACCAACTATTAGGAATCGTCCAGTGAGTCATTCAGTATTCGCTCTAACGAATACCCACATGTCTATACGAGTTGACGTCGCTCATGGTCCATTGGGTCTGACCATTGGAACTTTAATTTCAATATAGGACAAGTGCTAGTCTTCTAGGTTATAGGAATTCGACCGTGTTCCAAAACCAAAGATTAGGAATATATCTTTTATGAATAATTTATAATATTGATATTATCCCAATGACGGACAACACACATCGTCCATTATCACTACATGACTATTCTAAGGTCGGTGTTAAAATTAACATATATATATATCTAATAATATATATTTCATCCAATATGTTTTGAGAGAAAATAACACAATAATAGTTACCGTTAATAAAATATTGAAATGAAAATACAATTATATTATTATTTAATAATAAAAAATCATATAATATATTGTTCGGATTGACGCTCGAAACACCAACTACATGTTAATGTTATGAAATATCAAGTGAACAATAATACATGTGTGAAATGTCAATCTTATGTCACGTGTGACAATATTTTTATATGTTCAATGTATTATTTTGATGTTTAATGTCCTAAATTTCATATTAATGCTAGTAAAATTTTATGTTTCCGATTTTACATGTTTAATGTCATATTTTCATGTTTATTATGTAAATTTTCATGTTAATGCTATATAGTGTAATAAATTTGTAATTTTCTTATTTGATGTCCTAATTTCATATTTAATACCGACAATTACAAGTTAATGCTCACAAATCAATAATTTATAATTTTTTATGTTTAATGTCCTAAATTTCATATTTAACACCCTATGTTCATATTTAATGGCTAAATTTTTAGGTTATTATACTATTTTCATGTTTAACGCCTTATATTTATATTTAATGTCTTATGTTCATAATTAATTTCTAAATTTTCAGATTAATGTATTACTTTCATGTTTAATGCCTTATTTTCATATTTAATGTCCTATGTTCATATTTAATCCCTAAATTTTCATGTTAATGCACTATTTCATGTTTAATGTCAAAATTTGCATGTTAATGCTATGAAATTTTAGATAAGTAATAATACACGTGTGAAATGACAAAATTTTATGTCACGTGTGAAAATATTTTTCATGTTCAATGCGCTATTTTCATGTTTGATGACCAAAACTTCATGTTGGTGCTAATAATTTCCGAAAATTATATTATGTGCCGGGTGTATATGTCATCTCTCTCACAGCAGGCGGGCCCCGCAACTGTGCGGGGCCCGCCTGCTGTGAGAGAGATGACATATACACCCGGCACATGATATACCACCTCAATAATTTCCAGGTTCATCGATTTTGTGTGTTTATTACCCAATTTTTATGTTTAATGTCTAAAATTTCATATTAATGCTAAAAAATTCAAGTGAGATTCAATCAATATCATATCAATGTCAAATCAAATATCAAATATCAAATCTTTTGTCTATAAAATTCTTATTTAATACCTATATTTTCATGTTTAATATCTCAAATTTTCATATTTAATGTTTAAAATTTAATGTTACCAAATATTTAGGTAACCAGTTTTTTAAATTTTATAATCTTTTAAAAGCCCAATACGCTAGCCGGTCCCTTATTTTAATGTTACATTCAAATGGGTATTTATTATTTGAGCTATGCTAGCGTCCGGTGCTTATTTATTAAAGCGACAAGCGTCCTACTTTTCTTAATTTTTGTGCACACTCTATTTATTTTTTTATTTTTATAAACAAGCCTATGCATTATGCATAGGATTAGATTACCAAAATACCCTTAATTACACAAACATAAATAATCAGCACTGCACAATTTTTTTTTAAACATCCTAACTAAAATAAAATTAGACCTACTTTATAAAGAAATAGCTACTGAAAAAAAAAAAGTCTAATTAATATTTAAAGATAGTAAAATAGCATATAATAATAAAAATGTGAGTTATTATTAAATTAAAGTTGTTAAAAATAATGCTAGTAAAATATGAGTCATCATATACAAGTAAAGTCATCAAATTAGATGATAAATCTGTTAATATTTATAATAAAAAATTATCCACATCTCTTAAATCAATTCTATGATGCAGTCATACATTTAAACCTATAAAATGGGATCTACATCTCTACTAATGTTTAAAAGGATTTGTTTACCTCCATAGATATTTGAGTGGAAAAATTGTGTAGATATTTATAAATAACACTATAAAGAAAAATGAATTATTAATAGAAAAGAGACAACCGACGATATTGAATTTTTGTTGAACTATATATTAGATAAAAACAAATTTAAAATTTTGAGTAAAAGAATTTAGCAACAGAAAAAGACAAATGTTATTATGAAAACCTTATTATTAATAATATGAGGTACACAATAAGCCCAATAACAACGCCGAAGTGGGTGAAGTCTCCTACGGGGATAAAGTCGTAGGGGCTTATTCAAAGAGTAGTTCTGAACACCTCCATCAAGAATCAAAGCAGACAATTAACATCATAGATCTGAGAGATGCAAACAAGTGCACATTCATAAATATTTTTGGAAAAATAGCATGGCTTGCTATTTTGAGGTATGATTTTAAGTGAGACCCACTTAGTAAAAGTAAGAGGTCGTGAGTGATTCAGATTCTCCTGCATAAGAACTTTGAAATCATATATTTATATGTTCAAAATGATGCTCGGATGAATGAGAAATTGGCTAATTGGATATCTAATATAAAAGATTCAAAGTCTAGTAGAGGATATGTGTTCACAATATGAGGCGCAACTGTATCATCAAAATCTCCCAAGCAAATTGTTATAACCAGATCCACCTAGAATCTAAGTTTATTGTTTTGGACAAGTGTGTTGAAGAGACTGAATGGCTATACCATTTCTTATAGGGTATTCGAAAGTGGCCAAGTCCAGTGCCGACAATTTGTGTACACTGTGACAGTCAATATGCCATTGAAAGAACACAAACCGATATGTATAATGGTAAATCTGTAGGAACGACTTTCCTTAGCGCGGCGGAAATTCCTTGTGTGGGCACCGGCTCCGGTATGGATCTTTAAAATTTTCTTTGCCTTCTCCATTTGTTGTAGTAGCCGAAATCAATCTTTTGATGTCCAACGCTTGGATCAACCACTCGATCTTCCGAACTATGACTCGAAACCAACAAACCGAAGTGTGGGCTTCACTCACAAAGATTAAACTCTAAACAATTTAGAGAATTAAGATGTCACAATGGTGTTTGCCTTCTCCCTTTGTTGTAGTAGCCGAAATCAATCTTGTGAATGTTTGAACTTCTTCTCTCTTTTCTCTCTTTTGCACTTGTGTGAATGAATGCAAAAATATTAACCTATGAAGTGAGAGAAATGGTAGAGATTATATTCTCTTACACAAGCCAACTAACATTGTCATTAAGCATCTAATACTTTCTTGCAATGGTCAACACAAAAATGTGAATGTCATACCAAAGCATAA